>MU223815.1:2116605-2150322 GCA_018584345.1 Thuja plicata | reverse complement strand
TAAATTATCAATGGTAAGGGGCTTATTCTGGATAAGAATCCAAAAGAAAAAGTTAATCTTTGGAGTGAGGAGTTTATACCAGATAGTAGCACACTGAGGCTTAACTTCCTTGGAGAAGAAGAAAGAGTAGGCAGAGGCCACCGAGAATTCACCATTAGCAGAAAGGTTCCACACAATTTTGTCAGGATGATTAACTTCACTGAACCAAGAATGCAACTCAATCATAAGAGGAGATAGACTTCTATCAAGGCTAGAAAGATCCTTCCAAGAGTTATCAAGGCAGTAATCAAAAACTTTATAACCAATAGTATTTTTAGCTTGCATAATAATATCCTTCCACTCTTGTCTTTCTGAAAGGGGGCAGTCATGGATCCAAGGATCATCCCAGAAGTCAATATTGGTCCCATTACCTAGTTTCCACCTTATTCCTTCTCTCAAAAAGTCAATGGAGGAGCATAGACTATTCTAGATGTAAGAGCCATTCACCCTAGCATCATTGTTTAAGAGGTCCTTCAAACTATTGGAATTAAAGAGGTATTTGCTTTTAATTATACCATTCCATTGTTTAGTATCCCCAAAGATTCTCCAGACCTGCTTTGCCAAAAGGGCCTTATTGACAAGCTTGATAGGTCTTAGCCCCAAGCCCCCTTTACTGTTAGGCTTGCAAACTTTTTCCTAGGCAATCAGACTAAGTATTTTTTTATCTTCAACACCAGTCCATAAAAAAATGTTTTTGGATAGTTTCAAGCACCATCGCGAACTTGTGGGGGATCTTGAAAAGGCTTAAAGCATACATAGGAAGATTTTTCAGAGTTGACTTCAAAAGCTAAACCTTACCATAGCTGCTGAGGAGGGAACCTTTCTAGCCTACCAACTTCCTATTGTATCTATCAACTATTTGATTCCAAAAACTGTCAAGGGGTTTGGAGTAAAGGGGGAGACCCAGGTAGGAAGAGGGAAGAGCACCAATGTTGCAACCAAGAATTTTAGAAATCTTTGACTATCTCTCTGGGGGGGTGTTGATAAAAAAGATGAAACTCTTATTCCAATTGATGAGTTGACCCGTAGCTGAGGTATAGATAGATAGGGCTTTTTAAAGATTCCTAGCTTCTTTAATAGTAGCTTCACCCATATAAAGCGTATCATCAAAAAATTATTCATGGGAACAGGAGGACCTGACTGAGGAAGGTTGGAGGCCAGAGATGATTCCAACATTGACAAGTTTAGATATGTATCTTCCCAGCCCTTCAGCCAAAATAGAAAACAGTATAGGAGATATAGGGTCCCCCTGCCTAAGACCCCTTGAAGGTTTGAAAAAATTAGAGGAACCACCATTCACTATTACAGAGGAGGACACAATGGAGACCAACTGATCGATAATTTTAATGACCCTTGCATCAAATCCAAAGTTGCTTAAGACTTTTTGGAGAAAATGCCAGTCAACCCTATCATAGGCTTTAGATAAGTCCAATTTCATGAGAAAGCCCTGTTTCTTGGTAGCTTCAAGGGAGTGGATATTCTCATGAGCTACCACAATGGATTCAAGGATTTGTCTCCCTAGAACAAATCCATTCTGCTAGGGTGAGATAATAGAGGGCAGCAAAGAAAGTAGTCTGGAGGTCATAACTTTAGCTATGATTGTGTATATCCCATTACAGAGGCTAATTGGTCTGAAAGAGTCCATTGTATTAGCACCATGAATTTTAGGAACAAGGACCAAGAAAGTGGCATTGAGTTCTCTAAGAAGAGCTTTTGTTCCAAAAATTCTTTGACAACATGAAGAACATCCTGACCTGTGATCTCCCAGAACTGCTGGAAGAAGAAAAGGGGAAAGCCATCAGGACCCAGAGATTTATCACCTTCAAAGGAGAAGACAACATCTCTAATTTCCTTGTCATTAGGAATAGCTTTGAGTCTAGAATTGGTGTCTCTATCTATCAATAAAGGAATAGTAGAGAGAATTTCATGTTGACTCTGAGAATCAAGATTATCATCTTTGGATAAGAGGAGAGAGAAAGACTGAAGCATTTCCTTTCTTATATCTTCTTCCTTAACCAGAGTCTTATTATTCACACTAAGGGAGGAAATTCTGTTAATATCTTTGTGTTTCATGGCTGTCATATGGAAGAATTTGGTATTTCTATCACCATCTTTAAGCCATAGGGCTCTTGATCTTTGCCTCCAAAAAGACTCCTCTTTAGAAATAATGTTATGATACTCAGCCACCAACACATTCTCAGTTCTTTTGTGCTCCTCAGAGAGACCCTCTTTTTGAATAGTCTCTTGAATAACGTTGATCTCTTCTTTTTTAATAATTTTTTCCTTGAAGATATCCCCAAAGAATTCCTTGTTCCAAATTTTAACATTTAAAAATGTTACAAAACTATGTTAAAAACTATCGGGAAAAAACCAAATTTGTTGAAGCTCCGAAAAAGGGGTCCTATAAGACCAAATCAATTGAACCAATCAAAAAGGAGATAATTAATTTATATCATTTATTTAATTCATAAATAAATATTTAAACATTAGAAATATTCTAACAGCAAAAAATAGTGACTTAGGATTGGTTGATTGTCCGAAAACTAATTCACAAATTGTGCAAACTGAATGCAATAGTATATAGCCTACAACAAGTACAATAATTGAAAAGGAAATGCATCTGTACCATAACAAGAGACATGCTTTTCAAGCAAGGCCTAACAATGAGCTCATGCACCATTATCGATAATCTATGATATGTGTGAAATAATCAATGTTTTACAAGAGGAAATGAAATTCTAAAAAAAGTGGCTGATATTTTTCCACCATTATCTTTCACCATTTCGAAGAAGGTTTCTTATACAACCTTGAAATTAGTTTAGCAGCTAGTGCATTATTTTAATCTTCCATATTTTAAATATCTACCTCACATATTTTTAGGGAGGCAAACTTTACTCCATACTAGCAGTAGGATCTTAGCTTTATCCTTTACATTTATTTTATGTTTTCTTATCATCATCCATTGAATACATAATGAGCAATATAAATACTGAGTATTAATACATGAATCATGCATGTGCTATTTGAGTAGTAGTCAATGAATTCTTCACTCTTAACTATAATCTAATACTGCAATATACAAATTAAGGAGGCTAAAATTTAATTGACTCACAAATTCTGTCTGGGAATTTGGGAGATGGTTGTCAATAGTAGTCATTGGAGTTTGATCCACACCATAATTTGTTTGAAGATATATAGCTTACCTTCTAAAATTTTGTTCCTGTGTCCAATGCCCCATCCACATAATGTTCAAACTATTTTCTCTCGCCATATTTAGGTACAAACTGTCAAAAATATAGACTTAATCTATATTCTAGAAACTCACACAAAGATGCTATGTTTTAGCAATGAATTAATTCAAGAAACCCCAAAATAGGGCAGACCATAAACATAGAACAAAGATGGAGATATATAAGTCTTTCTTCTTCTACTATTCAAGTGAAAAAAAACTTCTACAATAAGTTTAAATCTAAAAACTACTCTCTCAGAAAATAAACTAATGTTTGTAACTACACACTACAAACTAAACTTGTAGTAATGGGGGCTGCATATAATATATCTGTAGCTTCTCAAACTCTCACAAAATGTCTGGAGCAATCACTGCACAAAAAGATAATTAAAAATAATTGTTGCTGCAATAATTCTCTATTATAAACAGAACACAAAAAATTCCTTTGTTGATGCTCACACTTCAAAAAACAAATTATAAACTTACATATGGAAACATCATTTTCCTTTATAGAGTATTCTGTCCAAAAAGAAGAAATTAGTTTTTAACATATCGCTCAAAGTCCACACAAAATCAGATTTGAAGTTATCTATCATAAATGGAGGAGATTTAATTTGAAGTCAACAAAAGAGGCTCAAGGCAATCATATTTTATTCTGAAAATCCAACACTCCCCCATTGTCTCGAGCCGAGAAAACACAATCATGCTTGATCCAAAATGACCACACCCATATTTCTCCTTAGGCATTCAAAATTTGCAATGCCCAATGACTTGGTGAAAATGTCTGCTAGGTGCTGCTCTAACTTGCAAATCTCTATTTTTATTTCACCATTATGAACTAATTCTCTAATAAAATGATACCTGATTTCAATGTGCTTGTTTCTTCCATGAAACACAATTTTTTTGACAAAGCTATTGAGAAAATATTGTCAAAAAATATTGTAATTCCATCCTCTTGTTCTTCCTTCAAATATGCCAAGATCCTTCTTAGCCAAAAAGCTTGACATGCTGCTATATATTCAGCCTCTTCTATAGATTGAGAAACTATAGGTTGCTTCTTAGAAGCCCATGAGATTATACCCGAACCCATGTGAAAGATATATCTAAAAGCGCCCTTCCTATCATCCAAACTCCCTATCCAATCACTATCCGTGTAACCAATCAGTCCAGAATCATTTGCTGCAGTATACAAAATACCATATCCCTTGGTGCCATTCACATACCTTAGGATTCTCTTTCCCGCTTGCCATTGGGAGTCCTTTGGATTTTCCATAAATCTGGAAATCAAATTTACTGCATGCATAATATCTGGCCTAGTAGCTGTTAAATACATCAAACTTCCAACCAAAATTTTATACAAAGTCAGAATCACATTGCTACTGCAATCTTTCTTTCTTAACTTTAAACCTACCAGAGTCGGTGTTGGGGAAGACTTGCTACTTTGCATTCTAAATCTCTCCAAGATTTGATTTGCATATATTTTTTGAGAGATAAAAATGGCATCATGCATTTTTTTTACTTCTATGCCCAGAAAATATCTCAAGAGACCTAAGTCTGACATTTCAAACTCTCTTTTCATGACCTCTTTAAAATCAACAATGAGGAAATCATCATCCCCAGTAAAGACTAAATCATCAACATACATAACAATAATTAAAATATTACCATTAGCTGCCTTGATGTAGAGAGTGGTTTCATCACCACTTTTGCAAAAGCCATTGCTCATCAAATATGAGTCAATTCTGCTATACCATGCTCATGGAGCTTTCTTAATCCCATAAAGAGCCTTCTTCAGCCTATACACTATACCTTCATGACCCAAAACTTCATAACCAGGTAGCTGCTCCACATAAACTTGTTCTTTCAACACTCCATTCAAGAAGGTTGATTTCACATCCATTTGATATACCTTCCATTTGTGTTAGGCTGCAATTGCTATGACAACACACACAGTTTCCATTCTTGCAACAGGGGCATAGGTTTCATCATAATCTCTACCAAACTGCTGTTTATACCCCTTGACCACCAATCGAGCCTTATGCCTATCTATTTTTCCTTTAGCATTTCTCTTGGTCTTGTAGACCCATTTAACCCCAATAACTTTCTTGTTGGGAGGTAAATTAGAGAGCTTCCATATTTCATTTATTTTTATTGCATCTATTTCCTCATCCATGGCCTTACACCATTTTTCTCCTTTTTCAACATCCTCAAAATAAATTGGATCACTATGAGAAAATAATGCAAAATTGATGTTTTCATTAAATTTAGTTTCATACCTTTTATCTTGGTAAATCTCCCTTAGACTCTTGGTCTTTCTTGACACTAGGGAGGTGAGAGTGGAATCACAACTCTTAGTATTGCTACTGCTAGTCTCTGCAGGGCTAATTTGTATCCATCTAGAGCCTTCTATATCTGTTGTTATATCATCTCGCTGATCATTAATGTCATCATCTTTAGCAATAATTGACACTTTACTTGAAGTTCTTGAAGACGTGTCCACCGAGCCATCCTATGACTCATTCTCAATCAACTCCACGTCTCTTGAAATGATGATATTTTTGGCGACTGACTTATACAATTTATATGTATTTGAATCAAGACTATATCCCTGAAGATACACTTCAAACCATTTTCATCCAACTTTTTCCTTTGCTCCTTTGGCATGTGTGCATATGCTACATGCCCACCTTAGGATTTTAAGATTGTGTCCACTTTTCTTTTTCAACCTGGGCTTTAAATTATAGAAACTTATCAAAAGATTCAGAAATATTTTTTTATAAAATATACCCATGTTCTACGGCTAAAATCATCTATAAAGGTCATAAAATAAGCACTCCCCCAATAGAAGTGATTTGCATAGGGACAACTAAATAAGTATGCACCAACTCTAATGACACTCTTGCCTTTCTAGAGTTACCAAAATTAAAAGGAAGCCTATGATGCTTACCCAAAATACAAGCCTCACACTTGGTACTGAACTCTTTTATACATGGCAAATAATCTAACATTCTTTTCTTGGACAATAAACTTAAACCGGCATAGCCAAGATGTCCATACCTTAAATTCCATAGCTTTGAGGGGTCTTCAATCACGCTCTTGAAGGCTAATTGTTGTTGTACTATTGTACATGCTTTCTTGGGAGATGCAGCTGCTGAAATTGAAGAGAAACACATCTCTACCTTCAATGGAAACATTTGATTCTTTGTCATTTGGAGTACTGCAACTATTTTATTACTCCCATCCTTCTCATAAATGATGCATTAGTCATTCTCAACCAACACTTTATATCCATTTTGAGTGAGTTGTTCAACACTCATCAAATTGTGCTTTATGCTAGGGGCAAAATAAACATTCTGAATTTCTTATTTCTCACCTTGCTTGGTGCAGATCATAATAGATCCTTTTCCCACAACTGAAAACATTCCATTATTCCCCATTCTAATTTCAAACTTTATAGATTTATCAATGAAAGAGAAAAGACTTTCATTACCACTCATGTGGTTACTACAACCACTGTCCAAATTGTTAATCTCTAAGTTCTATTGATGATTAGTGACCAACACTTAGCCATTCAACTAGGCAGTTTTAGTTGGCTATCACTATGGCCGAGCTAAAACTATGCAAGGTCGAGCAACATTGCCGAGCATTTTTTCATTTTGCCGAGTTACATTGCCGAGCCGAGTAGAGATAGAGATGTTAAATGCCGAGCGACATAACAGTCAAGTGCCGAGCAGGACAATTTTTTTATATATGTCTAGAATGATACAAACTTCAAGGATAAGTGATCCGGCCGAATTATATAAGAATTTTGGGCCGACTTATGTATGCATTTAATATTCTCATACGAAGTTAGTTATGCATTTAATTGTTTTATCCTATACATGACTCATTGTAAGCATTAATTGTTTTACCATCATGGTATGGATATTGGATCTTGATCGTTGATCTAGATCTCACTATCATATTTGTATAGCTATATTAGATTGCTTTGAAACCCTATTTAGTGTGTGTAAGAGACAACAGAGTAATTGTCAAAGTGACTACATTTTGAAGTGAAATGCACAGAGGTTTATTTTGTTTAGAAGCAGAGACCAAGCATAGTATTATGTAGTGAACAACAGAGAATAGAAATATTAGATTATGAGATCATAGAGGTACTGAAAAGAGGAGATCCATCATCAGCATCAGAGTGCATATCAGAGGATGAATACTTGAGACTTTTTAATCATTGTATCAGGTGAAAATCTCTTAACAAAGTGGTTTTAATAGGCCTTTCTTTATCTCTTAACATAGTGCTTACTTTATTGTAAGTTTAAATCCTTCAACAGGGTAGATTGTAATGATCTTAAGCTCTTAACCAGGCAGACCTTTCACAGAGTAGATTACATTTTGTAATCAAACATTGTAACCTTAATAGGTACACTTTATTATTGCAGTAGTGGAGAATTTTGTGGGTGTCATCCCCACCCCAGTTTTACCTATTTGGGTTTCTAGGTTACCAAGTTATTGTGTTATGTGTTACTTATTTCATTGTATGATTATTATCTAAGTTTACTGAGATTACATTAGATTCATGTATGTATGAATGTGGATCAGTTTGTTTTAAAGTGTTTAATTTTGAAGATCTGATTCACCCCCCCTCTCAGTATCTTGCTTTCCCATTATTGTATTTCCAAAAATTGGTATCAGAGCTTAGTTCTCTAAAAGGGTCATAATCAGCTTGAGAATACAGATCTTGAGATGGAGATCTACAAGATGGGTAAAGTCATTGAGAATCAAAAGATTGATATTCAGCTTGCACTACAACAGATTGAGACTGCAAGACAAGAATTAAAGAAGTCCTTGACTGCAAGAAAAGATTTGGCCGAACTAATGAATGACACTCATTATCAGGAAGATGACACCACAAATCTGTTTCAGAATGGAGATTCTACTAAGAGCGATGCAGCAATAGCAGATCTACTGGAAAAGAATAGTGCACTATGTGAAGAAGTCAAAAATTTGAAAAAGGAACAAGAAGCCCAATCAATAAGAATGTGTGAAGTTGTTGAACAAAAAAAGAAAGCCGAAGATGACAAGGCTATGGAAAAAGAAGACAAAAGAATGATGACTACCAGACTTGATGAAAGAAAACATGATGTGCAAACATTGACAGTCAATCAAGTAGACATGGAAAGTCAACTACTACTTGTGAATTAGGAGATCAATAGGAAAGACTTGGAGATTGTAAATCTTAGATCTGAGAACAATCAATTGAAAGATGAATTGAGATCTGAGAAAGAACTTAATAACAAATTAAATAATCTGAGTGCAGCCATGAGCTACTTTGAACAACTGGTGGAAGCATCAAGAAGATCTAAAGATTCTTCTGGATTAGGTCACACTGAACAACATACAACCACTGAAGATGGAGAATCATCTAAGCTAGGTGAAAGAAAGAATGCAAAGCCGAGAAAAAAGAAACCTATTTGTCACCACTGTGGAAAACCAGGTCATACAACAAACATTTGCTGAAGCAAGAATGGTAAGTCCAATCCGAAAACTAACTTTAATGGTTATTTCTTTAAGTATAATAAATTTGGACATCAAGCACATGAATGTAAGGAAAAGGCAAGAAAAACACCTAGAATCAATGGTAATTGCTATAATTGTCACAAATATGGTCATAGAGCACAAGATTGCAGATATAAAGGTAAACAACAATGAACATCAAAGGTACAAAAGAATTCACCAAGAAAAGGCAATACTTACAATTGGGATTACAACACATGGCATAGTTGTCATTACTGTGGTGAGTATGGACATGTTCCAGAAAACTGCATAAGGACACATTTCAGAGGAAAGTCTAAAAGTTGGATGAAGTGAAGCCTAGTTTGTCATCGTTGTCTGAAAATTGGTCATACAAGGAAAGATTGCTAAAATAGAGTACCTGCACCTACAGTTGAGAAAATTAGAACACAGATGAACAAAAAATGGGTTACGAAGTCTAAACCATACAGCAGTGAAGCTAATGAAGCTGAGGTCACCCAATCCAATGGATCAGGTGATCACATCATCTCCAACTAAGAGAAAGAGGTATGTAAGGAACTATATCTAAAATTCTTATCTTACATCAGTTCCTAACATGAAATGTACAAAAGTCCATATTTGCATATGTTAAGATGCACCAGGACATATTTTGAAGACAAAATGTCAAGATGAGAAAAATAGCACTATAGGTGCTGAGCATCTATCATGGACACTAAAGCCGAGTTCTTTAGTGAGTACCAAGTTTTATTGGCCGAGTAAATTTTGTGAAGGCCAAGTGTAGTAAGCCGAGTGGGATGCAAGTTGTGTTAAAGCTGAGGACAACTGGCTTGCACTAACGCAACGTGCAAAACATTTAATGCTTACCTACCTTGACCTTTCGAAGCTTATAAAGGATGAATAGTCGACATTTCATTTTTACCTTGCAATTTTACTATTTACGGAGTGATTGAAGTGATTTGCAGAATTGATCTTAATGGAGCTAGCAACGAAGATTTCATCAGTGTGTCGTCAGCAATCTTAAGGTGAACAGTGAATAGTGTGAAGCATTACTTGCCGAGGTACTCTGTTTTCCATCTCTCAAAACCTAAATTTTAGAATTATGGCTGCAAGTTCTTCCGCACCAGCTAAGAGTATGGAGGTAGAACTAGAACAAATTTAGTTGATACGGAGTGATGAGTGTGAACCTCTCAACTTTTGAGCCGTTCCTAAAAGTGTGATACATAGTGATTTAATGAGAGCCCTCTCATCCATTCCACCCAAGGTACTTATGATTCATGATGTTTGATCATGTTATATGGTTAAGATTGGAGAAGTAGGAGATAGTGAATTGAGGGAATCCTACAACAAATTGTGTGATAATGGAGTTTTGAAGGCAAAATTCAAACATTTAGCTGAAAAAGGGTTAACTCATGCCCTCGATTTTCCCCAAGGTTTCAAAGATGAATGGATAAAAGTTATCCTTATCTAAGTTCATGACATGTGCATGTGGTTGGATAATGGACCAGTCAAGATAACCAGAAGCATGATTCATCGAGTGACTGGATATCCTATAGTGAATGGGAAACAGACCATGAGGGATAACAATAAAGAGGAAATTACATTGAACACTGGAGAAGTATGGAATAACATAGGTATGACTATCTCTACAATTACTGACCTAGAACTTGACTTTGGAGTAAGGGTAATTGCACACAAGTTCTATCAGTCTAGTAGATTGGATAGTGTTCCCTGTACAATAGTTGATTAGGCATGGAAAATTGTGAAGAAGAGTCAAACATATGATCTTGTCGAGCTATAGTTGACAAAGTTAGCTGAGAACCTAGCATCAATCAGAAAGGCTAAGAGCTTGTCATGTAAGTTTGGTTCTTTACTAGCATGTATATTTTTCTACATTCAGGACACATTTCCTACACTGGGAAATATTGTTTGGAAAAAAGGATAGACCCATTACAGTTCAGATTAGTGGATGTATAGAGAAACTAGGGAGTAAATTCAATAGCATAATGGGGAGCTATTTTGTAGAATTCAAGAAGAGAATGAGATTAAGAACTAGGATTCCTAAGTCACTAGTGGATAAGCACTATGAGGAAATCCATTTTCTAGTTGATACAGATAATACTTATATCAAGGCAATGACTCCTAGGGTAACATGCTTGGAACCATTTCCATATGAAATCAATGTTGATGAAGCATAAACCACCATCATTGCACTCCTAGCCAAGGAAATTAACATGATAGTAGAGAGATTTGGAAATTTTGATGAAGCTAAGGCTAAAATTTCTAGAAGTTTGAATGAAGGAACTATGGAGAGGAAAAGAAAGAAGATAGTGAAAAACTTAAAGAAAATGGTTGGCTTAGGTAGTGATGAAGAACCCGACGATGCACCTCTAGGCTTGAACACTGGACAAGGTGAGGATATTTATATAGAGGAGGAAGTAAGTGCATCAGAAGAGGTTACTAAGATAGCTAAGGGCAAGAAACCATCAAATATTATAGTAACCAAGCTGAGCAGAGCCAAAGCCAAGATTACACCTCCTACAGCTAATCATCCAAGGAAAAGAGCATCTACTGTTACTTCCCTAGTAGAAGTGCAAACAAAAGTGTGTGGTAAAAGGAAAGTTGCAGAAAGTAGTTTTGGAAAGGAAGCAAAGGTTTCTCCTAAGGCTAAGCCAAGTAAGCCAGCAAAAAGACTAAGAAGAAGACTAAATTTGGGAATAGATAGTGATGAGGAGAAGACAGAAACTGATGAACCCAGCAAGATACCAACAACTCAATTCAAGAAGCCAACAAGCATTGATGAGGTATGCGATACTTTGAGGAATTCAATAGGGTTAGCAACATTTAAGTTCATTAAGTATGAAAAGTTGAAAACAACAGATAGGCACAAAGTACAGGAAGCACTATTGGACATGATGAGTACTTTCAAATTAACTCCTACAGAGATAGGAAATCATGCGCCTGATGAACTTTATGATTTTCTGTCAAGCAAATGGGAATTTGCACTTGCCATTGGAAGATAGATCAAGGAAGGAACACTAGCCCAGGTAATACCTGAGCTCACCTCAAAACAAAGAGTCAAATTTATTGAGGAGTACAAGAGTAGGTTTGTTCCTAAACTCAGAGGCTATGCTATTCTGAAGAATGATATAGAAGTTGTAGTACAACAAAGCACAAGGATTTGGAAAGAGAGCTTTGGACTGATTGTTCCAAAAGATAAGAAATCTGGTGAGGGGACATCTGAGCAAAAGACAAAAGAAGTTGAAGTCAAGACTACCCCTAAACCATAGATAATTAAAGATCAAATTGCAATAGAACATGACAAGACTAAAGATGCTTTGGATACAACAAATTCTATTGATCTGACTGCAGACAGTCCTATGGATTATATAGTTGATGATCCAAGCAATTTGAATGCTGAGGAACAATAGATGCCGAGTGGAAAAGACACTGATTCACCTATTAAGGCAGGTGATACTGAAGAAGAAAATTCCACAACATCTGGTGAGAAAATTGAAGTTGTCAATAATTAGCAAAGTGAAGGGCAACAACAAACAAATGATCAAGAGGTAACTTCACAGAATCCACCTATTTTAGAGGTTGTGAAGACAGTTTTAGATAGTGGAGTAGTGATAAAAGATATTGTTGATAAGCCTAAAGAAGAAGAGGCATCATCCACTCCCACTGGCTCTAAAACTGGGAATATGCCGAATCCACAGACTGTATTGACAAAATTGAAGGAGGCATTGGATATTGACACTGTCAAAGGGAAAGATATTATGCTGCTGAGCATAAGTTCTCCAGAATTGAAGAAGAAGAAAATCTTGAAGAAGAAGTCTCCGATTTTAGATGTAACATTAGATGAGGTCATTGTCATTCCACAATGGAATCCCAATGAGTTATCTTTTGAACAAATTGGGACTCTTCAAGAGTTACTTAAGAGGAAGAAGAGACAGGAAGAGATGAAGATAGAACAAAAGCAAAAGCAGGTGTTGCATGACATCAAAGACATATTTACAAAGGCTTTTGACTTAGATGATGAAATGGCTCAAGCTCCAATCATAGATCAGCTAGTTAACATTATACAAAAGGTAATAGATGAGGACATAGACAACAATGAGAATCTTCTGCAATGGTCCAGGAGAAGATTTGAGAGCAAAGTTATCGAGAAGATCTCATAAGAAATTGCCACTAGATAGGTTGAACTTTCTATTCTTGTAGAAACTTTAGAGAAAGTTACAACCAATGTTTATTCTTTGTATAGGAAATTATTTGATGTTGAATTTTTCACAAAGGATAATCTACAGCTTGTTGAGAAGCTACAGTTAGATTTAAGATCAACTAGTACTACTTTAGGTAAAGATACTACCTCTAGTTCTTTACATTTTAATAATTTGATAAATGCACAAAGGAGAATAGCCGAGCTTATGGATGAAGATGGTAGAATAAGGGCCAAGTTGATAAATATTCAGACAAGCTTGTTGCCTAACTTGGAGGTAATACAGAAGGAACTTTCAAAATCAAAGGAGTTATCACAAAGCAGTTCAAATCTATCGACTGCAGAAAGTCTAGTGAGTCTAGCTGTCGAGCTAGAAATAAAACTGGAAGTTATGAAGAGTGCAAAGGAAAGCTGGGATACTACATTTGAATCCACCCTATAGCTTCATAAACAATTTTTGGATAAGTACAACTTAACCCCACCGGAAATCAGTGAAAAAAATAAGGGGGAAGTTAGTAAGGAAGTTGGAAGTTAGTACATAAGTTGGTAAGGAAGTATGAACGGATACAGAATGATACATTAGTACATCAAAGGTACACTTGTATATAATTTTTGAAGGCATTGTAAACTTTTTGTATAAGTATATTCCTAGGGGGAGTACTTAGCATACTTAGGAAATATTTTGATGAAATGTACAGAAGTAATGATAAGTGTTTTTGCCACTAATATCAAAGGGGGAGATTGTTAATCTCTAAGTTCTGTTGATGATTAGTGACCAACACTTAGTCATTAAACTAGGAAGTTTTAGTTGGATATCACTGTGGCCAAGCTAAAACTATGCAAGGCCGAGCAACATTGCCAAGCATTTTTTCATTTTGCCGAGTTACATTGCCGAGTCGAGTAGAGACAGAGATGTTAAATGCCGAGCGACAGAACAGTCAAGTGCCGAGCAGGACATTTTTTGTATATATGTTTGGAATGATACGAACTTCAAGGATAAGTGATCCAGCCGACTTATATAAGAATTTTGGGCTGACTTATGTATGCATTTAATATTCTCATACAGAGTTAGTTATGCATTTAATTGTTTTATCCTGTGCATGACTCATTGTAAGCATTAATTATTTTACCATCATGGTATGGATACTAGATCTTGATCTAGATCTAGATCTCACTATCATATTTGTATAGCTATATTAGATTGCTTCGAAACCCTATTTAGTGTGTGTAAGAGACAACAAAGTAATTGTCAAAGTGACTGCATTTTGAAGTGAAATGCATAGAGGGTTATTTTGTTCAGAAGCAGAGATCAAGTAGAGTATAACACAGTGAACAACAGAGAATAGAAATATCAGATTATGAGATCACAGAGGTACTGAAAAGAGGAGATCCTTCATCAACATCAGAGTGCATATGGAAGGATCAATACTTGAGACTTTTTAATCATTATATCAGG
The DNA here is from genome assembly GCA_018584345.1 of Thuja plicata. Classification (NCBI taxonomy): domain Eukaryota; kingdom Viridiplantae; phylum Streptophyta; class Pinopsida; order Cupressales; family Cupressaceae; genus Thuja; species Thuja plicata. The sequence goes on along the minus strand of MU223815.1, from coordinate 2,135,853 downwards.
TGAAAATCTCTTAACAGAGTGGTTTTAGCAGGCCTTTCTTTATCTCTTAACATAGTGCTTACTTCATTGTAAGTTTAAATCCTTTAACAAGGTAGATTGTAATGATCTTAAGCTCTTAGCCAGGAAGACCTTTCACAGGGTAGATTACATTTTGTAATCAAACATTGTAACCTTAACAGGTACACTTTATTATTGTAGTAGTGGATAATTTTGTGGGTGTCATCCCCACCCCAGTTTTACCTATTTGAGTTTCTGGGTTACCAAGTTATTGTGTTATGTGTTACTTATTTCATTGTATGATTGTTATCTTAGTTTACTGAGATTACATTAGGTTCATGTATGTATGAATGTGGATCAGTTTGTTTTAAAGTGTTTAATTTTGAAGATCTAATTCACCCCCCCTCTCAGTATCTTACTTTCCATTATTGTATTTCCAACACAAATAACAAACTTTGGGGCTCCCTTCTTCACCAATATTGCACATGATGAAGGCTGTCACCCACTTTAACATCAGCCACACTAGCAATTTGCTTTGACTGATCACTTTTCTTCTTCCAGCATTCACTTGCATAATGCCCAAATTTATGGCAATAATAGCACTCAATATCGCTCTTTTTCAAGATATTGTTCTTCTTGCCTCCTCTAGAATTATTTTGAGAGCTGCTAGCTTCCTCATTTGTGGCTGCTCATTCTGAGATTTCTCCTCCAGCATTACGTTATCCAAAGTTGCCACAACATCTGCCTCTTGAGCCTCTTCCAGAGTTGTTTTTTCCTCTCCCCTGCCTCTTGCATTGGATTGAGCTTTGAAATCTTTCTCTTGAGAAGAATTTTCTGATTTATTCATGCGATGCTCATGGGTTTGGAAAGAACCCATTAACTAATCAACAGTCAATGTTGAGAGATCCTTTTCCTCTTCAATGGAAATAACTAGAGTATCAAATTTTGAGGGCATGCTTCTCAAAATTTCTTTACTATTCTTTTCTCCTCCATGGTTTCTCCATTGGTTCTCTACTAATTTATCAAACCAGAGAGTCTTGAGTTCAAATCTGAAATGGATTCATTGTCCTTCATGAGAAAAGTCTCAAATTATCTGAAGCATTTGGAGCTTCGCCACACAAACTTTTTCAGTCCCTTTAAAACTAGTATGAAGGATATCCCAAGCTTCTTTGGAATAATAAACTATTGCTATTCTAGGAAAAAATACCTCTTGTTATGCCCTGCATTCCCGTCCCTACATTTTGTGTGCAAAATGTTGGGTCCCCCTTTTTGTTTTCTATTTTTAGCTCTTGCCTTGTCTTTTTTCCTTATTTCCTTGCTTTCCTTCCCCAGGTTTTCTCTCTCATGGTGTTGGTTTTGATTTTGTTTTTGTCCCTTATGCCTCCGGGACCCAGTCCTAGAGTTGGTCGTTCTTTGTCCAGGATCTGGATTCCTGACTTTGGGATTCTTTGCCACAATGTCTTCTTTTGGTAAAAAGGTATAGTCGCATGGAATCTCCAGGCCCGGAGTCTGGAGGTCGACTTGTTCCAGAGTTTGCAGAAGGAAAGGTAACTTGCTTTTACCCCGGCTATAAATAGAAATCACTTGTCATTTTCACAATTACCATGATTAAAACACTTAAGCAATTGGAGCGATTTTAGAGTGATATCACAACGATTTGAGCAAAGTCTAGTGTGAGCTATTTCTGAGTTGTTCTGAACAATTGCGAGTGGTTTCTGGTGTGAAGTGGCAATCATTTGAAGTTAGAAGCTGTTGCAGAGCATTCACGGGTGCCTTACCTTCCTGCCTTTCTCTGGTTTTTAGGTTGGTGTTTGGTTTCCCTCCGTCTTCCTTCTTTTTTTTTGTGTTCTGTTGGCTTTTGTTTGTGTTTCTTTTTGTCTTGTGTTTTTGTTCTGTTTCTGCATCTGGTTCGCCGCCCGTTGGTGGGTCAGCTCTTCCAGAGGGTTGTCTGCCCTTTGTGTAGGTGTAGTTTATTCTATAAAGAATGTAAATGATGTGTATGCTTGTGCTTTTTTGTGCATTGTTGTTTAGGGTAGTCATTCCATTTTGGCTTTGTTGTGTATTTCATTTATTTTAATGTATATCCTTCCATTCTACATGTATATACCTTTCAACCCTAATATTTATATGTTATATATGCTATATATTACGTGTACATCCACCCAGTTTTGGAACAAGCTCATCGTACTTCCTCTGTTCTCATTCACAAAATTTGTGAGCTCGTTCCATGCAGGATACCACCTGGTTGAAACTCGGTTCTCGGTTGGTTTCAACTAGGTAGTTTTCTCTCTCCTCATAAACTAGCCTTAATGACTGTCCCATTTACCTCCCACGTATGCATTCAAAAATATCCAAGTGGCCTCCACTTTTTGCATGTTCAGACAGTTATCTCCGCCGCCGTCGCCATAATTTCCATTTATTGCATAGCCACATGACGCCCATGTGGGCATGATAGTTCACTTTTCACACTCCTTCCAATGGTTAGTTTTCTAGACCCTGGGTCTCCTACCCCCACCCAACCCACATTTTTCTTTTTCTAAGTATGGTGAGACCCCCGGGCCTGGATATTGGTTAAATTTCAAGTTTGCAAAATGTATATACTTTCTGGGATTTTTGAATTAAACTAACTTCTCAGGGAAAATAGGCACCACGGTGGTAAGATCTTTGGATACTGAAGTATTATTTATCTATACATTTTGATGATCACCCTGCCTTTCAGGTTTCTAGAACAATATACTTCCATCATGTCTGAGGCTTCCACATCTTCACCACCTGGGAGTCCTGAACTTCCTTCTGCGGCGAACACCAGGGCAGCTGTAAAATTTAAAGTGGAGAGGGCCTTGGAAAAATTGCCCCTCAGTATGAAATACATGAAGGATAATGCCATCATGGGATCAAGGATCGATTCCAAAGTTCAATTGATCACCGACACCAGCATTGGGATGTGGGCCGAGATGTAGGCCTTGGTAAAAATAATGTACATTCAGCGGCAGTCCTGGGATCTGCTGGCAATCAACATTAGGGATTCTAGGATCCTTAAGGCCACCTATTTTATGTGCTTAGTGCAGTCTATGGAGTTAATCCTCACACTTGCAGCACATTACAACTCTTCTATCTGGGCCGTCATGCTCGCAGCCCCGGAACCCACCGGGTATCCTACCCCTATGGTGTCTCTCAACACCGCTACCTTCCAAATGGGCTTGGGGATCCCTCAATTCAACAAAACAACTATAGTTACCAGAGCAGATGCCTTAGCATAGTTCAAACCGCTGGAGGAAGCAACTTGAGTATACATAAATAACAACTGCTCAAGACCCCAAAGAGGGATCCAAAGAGATTGAAGCTAGAACTCCCCTGGTCCAAATTTAAGGAAAGTATCCAGATGGGGATAATAACACTATCCCAGGTCTTCAGGAAACCCCACACCTGAGAATTCTTAGCATGGATGTACTATTTTCTGCTTGGCATCTCCACCAAGGGAGAATATTTTGTTTGGGCCACCATCATCTCCAACCATGTAGATTCTCAGTTTCTACAGGTGGTTCAAAAGCAGAAGTTCTATATGAATTCTTATGTTCTTTGGGCCCTAACACAATAATGGCCTGCCACCAATGGATTGCTTACATTGGGTGTACTTGGATTGGCCCAGGTTAGAAGGCTCCCTGGGACTTTTTCCCACAAATCCAATGGGAGGCCAGTTTCCCCAGCTTTTGCCATGTGAATGATGCCTTTATCTATTACAACCTGCTCACACCTACCCGGGATGCAAGATACCACCTCTCCACAGAGGTGATGAATCTGGTCAGAAGTTATGGCCATTATTCTAAATAGTTCTAGCAACATACATACATAAGGGTAACTGGCTTCTCCAGAAAACCTTACTTGTTACCCAAACATTGTGGGAACAAGATAATTCTTTTAGAATATTTTTGACAAATAATGGAGCTACATGCCTTCTATGCCTTGAAGAAGGTGACAAACATCCCATTCCCAATTACTTGTGGGAATTACTCGTGCAGTTTCATCGCAACCAAGGAAGCAAACAACGATATCAAAAGCTACAACTTAGGAGAATTCTACTTGGCGTGGAAGAATTTTGATTCGCACGGAAAAATTGCGTCGGCACTTCCCTGGGCATTAGAGCCCCACCAATATCACATGGAAGATTTATGGTAAGATTTTTAGGATGACATGGAAGTCCAGAGCTGGCATTATGTTCGGATGACCATGGGAATGATGGAAAGGTTAAAGCTCCGGAGATTTCCAAATGACTTCTCAGACTCCGGATCCACAATAGATCCCTAGTGCAAAGCAAAGGGGATTGATAAGTTGGCCCTCCCACCAGTGGACTAGAATGCCCAGGAGGGGCCCACCATTAAAGAGTTCACCTGCAACATAGTTGAACGCAACCACGCCTATTTTAAGAAGGTGTGCCTCAGGAGTGTCTGTAGGGATTCCTAGCTGGTGCCAAAGTTAACCTCGGGAGCCGAGACTTCTTCACAAGGAGGAGACATGGGAAAAGGAATAATGGAGACCCCAACTGTGTAGGAGACCCCAATAAAAGAATAGCTGAAGTAATCAATAGTGGCCTCCCAACAAATGAGGGAGAATTTAATCACATAGCTGGCTACTCTGATACTCATGACCGGACCAGTTCATCCCCCTCCTCCCCTTCACTAGCAGCCCTAATGGTCAGGGAAACATGGGTGGATCTAGAAGAATAAGTAGTACTAAGGGATGCAGGGCCACCCTTAGTCACTAGGAGAAAGAAAAGGCTTAACCCAAAGCCCAAGGTAGAGCCAGAGCTGGGATGCCTCAGATCCCACAAGTTGAAATCCTTTCTTTTGACTCCTTAGAGCGAGAGTGAACCAGAGCCTGCTCATGTCCCGACCAATCCTCCTCTACAGGATGAATTTGATGATTTTTTCACAACTGATGAGTTCAAGAATTTATAGGGGGACATTGAGTAGCTGGAGGCCGAAGTCCCAGAGCAAGAAGAAGCTCCAGAATAGGAACCTACATAAGAGCAGGAGGAGCAGGTAGAAGAAGAGAAAGAGATAGAACAAGATATTGCCTCCAACGTCCCAGAGATACAGGATACAAGAGTGGACCAACAAGAACAAAGTGAGAAAATGGCATCGGCCAAGGAAATTAGACCTTCGGGAACAACCGCGACCCCAACTGCCGTGCTCCAAATGCCACTCCCAAAGGTAACCTTTGTGGAGGTAATCACTGTGGCCCAAATGTTAAACCTTGGCCCATTGCCTCCCCCACTACCAAAGGATGTACCAGTAGAAAAGGACACCCTAGCAACAGAGGCTGAGGAAGAACAGCAGCAAGAAGAAGAAGAAAACCTTGGGGTGGCCGATGAAGAACCAAATATGGCCGAAGATACAGATGGTGGTGCAAAAGAAATAGATGTTGTTGGGGAAACATTGCCAATGAATTAGAGGATACAAGAAAAGAGCCGGGCAAGACCCACACTATCGAGGAGGTGCAACAGGATGTCGGGGAGAGGCCACAAGAACAAGCTTTGGCTAATAAGCCACCCCTACCATCACAATGGTTAATATAAACTAGAAAAAGGAAGGCCCCACCAACCCCCAGAGCCCATCTTTCTCTGGTCAAGATGATGGCTCAGGCCCAGAACCCGCCAAAGGCCAAGAAAGCCTGGATGGTTCACACTCTTCAAACCAGGCCGGGTGGAGAAACAGTTGCAGTGATAGAAACACCTCCCCTAGACATAGATGAAGCAATGGGCAAGGCCAGAGATTATAATATCATAGAGGTGTCACTGGGGAAGAGGGGAAAATAGGGTGAGGTAGACCTGTTAAAAGAAGTGACCAATGTAGTAGAGGCTCGCTATGAAAAGGAGGCTCAAAAGCTCAAGGAAGAAAAGGAGAAAAATGCAAACGTTATGGGGTTGCTAACTGAGCTGGCCCAACCTATCAATGTTATACCTTCAGAGGCCTCTACATCTGATGCTCCACTGTCGTAGAGTGACATAGACTCACTACGGGTGATGAAAAAGAAGGCCCAAGCGGTTGATGAATGGGTCGCCCTACATTTGGGAAATGTCTGACGCCTGGTGTCTACCCTCCCAGACCTATATGCAGCCTGCCATGTCTTACATCAGGCTGAAACCACCATCAGTATTTGGGAGGCAGACATCAATAATTATGAGGCATGGAAAGTCGAGTTAGAAAAGCTCCTCGGCCTCAGAGAAGATATTGTTTCTGAGTCAGGAATTTTGGGGGAAGAGTCCTTCGATTTTGTGAGGACCCAGCACTCCAGACTTGAAATCACATTAGGGATAATCAAGCAACTGGTGGGGACTCTGTGGGATAAAGTTAATGCAGTACAATATTCTTTCAACTTGTACAAGTCTTTTGTTACGAAGGTCTCCAGAGCTGATCCATTCAACACCGACACATGCACACCAGAGGAGTATGTTTTGGGGAAGTTTGATGAGCTAATGGAGTCAAGGTAACAATCCCTAGAGGGAATAGATGGAGCCCAAATGATGATAATCACTCGCATGATACTCAGTGGCCATGATGCGGCAAAGATGGCCGATGAATTTAAAGGGAATGTTCCAGACCTAGGGGAACAAATTGAGGTGGCTAAGTACCGGCGGGTTGGCCTTAAAGAAGTTGATGAAGATGGAATCTCCCGTCTCCTCCAAACCTTCAATGACAATAAAAAACAATAAAAATTCTCTGGGGGCTAGAGAAAACCTAAGTGTTTTTGTATTCCTTATTCTTTTGGAACGTAAGTTCCCAGATCCTGGAGTCTTGGATCCTAAATTTTTGTATTCTTTCGGTGACCTATGTCCCGGTCCTCGAGGCTGACCGGTCACTTTTAAAGAAGTTAATAGAGGTTTTCAAAAGGTAGTTAGCTATATCAAGGCATGTCGGATGAGCGAGAATTTTTCTGATAGTTGGTCTTCTTGAGGCGCCATTTCAGAAGTACACCTGGCACATTAAAGATAGGGCACTACTTTTCTCATTTATGAGGCATGTAGCCTCGATCCCCAGGGGATTGGATTTCTTCCTTCTCCTTCTCAGCTCTCTTCTCAAGGTCGATTCTTCCACTCCATCTTCTTGTATTATTCTTCTGACATGTCAGACCTTCTCCATCTCGAGGTCTTTTGTGAAGTGATGTAGGTAGTACCGGCCACTGGATAATATATTTTATGGAAAGATGTAAAATAGGGTTAGGGTTAGGGTTAGAAGGAAAATGTGTATAAATAGTAAGTTTGGTCCTATTCCAAGGGTTGACAAAATTGATGATTTTACAGTCCATAGTAATAGAAAATCAGTATTTTCATTTCAGTTGCAGAGCTCAATGCTCCATAGTCTTTCAGTTTTCAATAGTTAGATGCTCCCTTGGAGCCACCATTGTACCACACACCAGTGCTTGCTGGAAGGAATGTTAATGAAGAAGAGAGAGTTCTTGCAATGATGTTTTCGGTACTTTGTCTTCTGATTTAATGGTATTTTATGTTTAATTTTCTTCATGTCTTCTGCTTTGATACTTTAAGTAGATTAACGACCTCCTTTCCCTTGCTACTGATAAAACATGAACTGATAGTTGTGTATTTCTTTGGTATTTAGTGTAGTATATCAGAGCATTATTGATGTATTAAATGTTTAGCATAACTATAGGTAGATCAAATATTTCTAACTCTGCAGGATCTTTTTCAGTTTATTTGCTAAGTGTAAGCACACTTGGAGAAACCTCACCTATTTGAATCCCTAGAGAGAACAAGTTGAAGAAACCAACTATCCCCCTCAAAATAGTCACATCTCCCAACTGAGCCCCGCAATGTCAAGACCTAACCCTCAGGTGCTTGGAGGCCCAGGGAATCTCATTTCCCTAGATAACCTTTGCAGGTGAAGTTGGCCGGTACCTCGGTACCCAATGACAACTTACATCTGCTGGCGAACCCGGTCACCAAAGTCTCGTCAACACCTCTGTCAAGGTAGTTTTAATCAAGCTCAAAGATTTTGCATTTTTCCTCCTTGACTCCTTCAACCGAGTCTTCTGATTATTTGAGAGGGCAAAAAATAGAGCTGGGTCAGTCACATCCAGAAATTCATTGACCACAAGCTCCCATAAATTGTTTGTAACCATGACGGTCTTCATCTTCTTTTCCTAAACATCATAATTTTGTCCATTAAAGGATGGTGGCTGCTGCCAGCTCTTTCCTCCATCTCCAACCATGTCTTCTATGAAAAATAAATAATTACCCATAACAACAAATGCCCAAACTCACAAAGATTGAGGGCCAATCAGCTCTGGTACCATGTCAAAAATATAGACTCAATCTATATTCTGGAAACTCACATAGAGATGCTTTGTTTCATAAATGAATTAATTCAAGAAACCCCAAAATAGGGCATACCATAAGCACAGAACAAAGATGGAGATATATAAGTCTTTCTTCTTCTACTATTCAAGTGAAAAACAACTTCTACAATAAGTAAATATGAAAACTACCATCTCAGAAAATAAACTTATGTCTATAACTAAAAACTACAAACTAAACTTGCAGCAATGGGGATTGCATACAAAATATCTTGAGCTTCTTAGAGATCTCAAAAAATGTCTGGAGCAATCACTTCTCAACAAGACAATTACAAATAATTGCTGCTGCAATAATTCTCTGTTATAAACAGAGCACAAAAATTCCTTTACTGATGCTCACACTTCATAAAAGAAATTCTACACTTACATTTGGAAACATCCTTTTCCTTTATAGAGTATTCTGTCCAAAAAGAAGAAATCAGATTTGAACTTATCTCTCAAAGTCCACACAAAATCAGATTTGAAGTTATCTGTCATAAATGGAGGAGATTTAATTTGAAGTCAACAAAAGAGGCTCAAGGCAATCAGATTTTATTCTGAAAACCCCACACAAACCACTACAACCAGGAGCCCTCTCCAACCATAGTCTAAACAATAAAGAGACATCATTAGGCGAAGCTTTCCCATCTAGTAAGAAAATATACTGATCAAACAACTTAATTGACCTTCTAAAACATAGATGCATAGGGGAAAGAGAGAATCAGGATACTAAAAGAAATGTTATGTGATGCATCAATGAAAAATAAGTGTGGAAAATCTAGATGAACTTACCTTAAAGTTGTGGCTACTTCCAAAATTGATCACATTAAGTTAGGTAGAGCGTGTGTTTGAGGTCAAATATTTATAAATAGTGACATAAAGTCATCAAGTGGGAAACCCACAAATAAATGACATGATAAGTTAGATGATAATTGAGTAATTTAACCTATTCAGAATGGGTATAAGAAAGAGAGAGAGAGAGAGTTATTTGCGGGTTCACATAAATATGTCTATTTATGTTGAGAATAATTATTAACAAAGACAAGGGGCCCTTGGTCCCTACCAAATCTTTCCATAATTGATTTTACAAAGACCACAATAAAACAAATAAATTGACAAGGAAGGCTCATGAGAAATAGATGCAGACACCTTTGGAAAATAAATAGGCTAGGGAGGGGGATAGGCTGGGGAGGTGGAGGCCCCCTCTGTAAGACATTCTAAAAATCAACATAGATGGGTTTTGTCACAGAAACTCAGGTCCTGCGGGTATTGGTAGAGTTGGTAGGGATAGCTTGGGGATTGTTAAGTTTATGTTTTCTGTTTATAAAGGTCATCATACTAGCAATCTAATGGTGCATTTTTCATCTCGCCAACATTCTGAGCAAGTTAGTTGGTAGTTAGATTTGGTGGTTATCCAGATTCTTTGTTTGTGTGCTTCTTTGGATTATGTTACTTTCAATCATATCCCTAGGAAGTGGAACGACCTAGTGGATTGTTTGGCCAAATGAGTTTCTGATCACATGAAAAATTAGAATATTATGGATAAGGGTCAATTACCTTTGGGTTTTGATGAACTATAGCTGATTGAATGTTTGAAGATGTTAAGTTGATGATCATCAAGCTACAAAAAGTTAATGCAATACGTTAAATCAGTTAATGTATTATATTGTCATTGATGTCAAATTGATATAATCTAATTGATTATATACATAGTGTCAAAGAATTCAGAGAACCAGAGAGATTAACGTTATGCTATTAGTAATGCATAAAAGTTTAGTATGCACTAAGTGACTACAAACACTGATGGGCAGTGCACCCCGACGGATAGAGAAACCCGAGAGGAAAGTCACAATGATGCCCAGTAAAGAAACCCGATCAAGCATTATCGACGAGTAGAATCACAAGCATTAATGATGAGAAGAATCACAATAATTATCGACGAGAAGAATCATAGTGTTACCTAATGGACAGACAACCTCGTCGGAGATGCCTGAGGAGAACTAAAGTGTTGACCGAGCTAACAAAGAGTTAAAACACCGAAAAGAACTAAAGTTCATAAATGACAAAAGGCTTAGCTGGAAAGAGCTAAAGATGGAGTTAATTGGTTACATTAATATTGTTTTTATCAACAAGTTAAAGCTAGAGATAAGCGAGAGTTTTAAAGCTATTTTATTCTAGTTGTCTAAGAGAAATCTATGGGATAAAACCGAAGTAAATTTTTAAAACAAGATTGGCTAGAATTGTGGACCATGCCAAGAACAAGAAAGTCAAGGACTGAGAAATGGTGAAATCATGTCTATAAAGAGACAAGATAATTCATTGTGAATTAGGGGTGAATAGAGAAAGAGGATGCTTGAGAGATACTGGTGAAAAAATTCACACAGTCCTGATCAATCAAGCTAAGGAAAGAGCTAAAGATTTCTACAGACACCGAGCAACAGAGAAGCACAACATCACCAAGCAAAAAGAAGTGGAGCAAAGGAACTGAAAGGAAACATTGATCAGAAAGGTATTATGAGCTTACAATAGATCTGAAAAATATGCAAAGTATAGTTGTATATGTGAATAGATCATTTACTATTTCAATTTAACCATTGGATCAGTCTCTTAATTGAGCAAGAATTAATAATCATTTATATATTTAGATACATCCTAAGGAGTATCAAAAAGTTTGATCATGAAGATAGCATAGATATGCCAGATATCAAGTGACAAACTACACAGGTTTTGGTCATAAAGATAGCATAGAGATGCCAGATATCAAGTGAGAAACTATTCTATTTAAATCCTCTAACAAGGTCACACCTAGCAACATGTTTGTAACATTTAAAAAGGTTGGATCTTCACCAAGCTCACTTCAAAAGGTGAAAATTTTGGGTTACTGGTCCCAAGTGGTTTTTCCCTTAACAAGTTTCACGTTAAAAATCCATTTGTCAATGTGTTTATGAGTCATTACTTTAGTGCTTTGCATTACACATAACTAATCTGGATTGATCGGTATACACTAAGTAATTTATTATATTTTGGTAAATGAAAGACTACTAATCGGTAAACAGTAAGAATAAGGTTTAACAGTGAACTCTGAGTAGTAGTTATTAGTTAAGATTATTTCAAGGCATTCATCTTGTAGGATTGAAGATAACTAGAGGCTTATAAAGTGGTAATAAGTTTTTGGGTTAATTTATTGGAATATTTTGGAGGCCACTGATTCAGTCCCCCTCTTAGTTATTCTAACAATTGGTATCAGAGCTTGTGCGCTTATAAGGAAGGTTTAAAGACCTAAGAAAAAGATCACAAGATGAAAAAACAAGACGTGCCCAAGTTGAACAAGGACAACTTTGCATCATGGAAAAGTAGGATAAGACTCCACCTATTAGGTATTGGAAATGATGTTACTCAATACTTGCATACTAAATATGTGTTTCCTATAGGACCTCACACACTTGAGAAATTAAGAGAAAAGCATGAGCATAATTCTATGATGATAGAACTTGCTTCCTCACTCTCCGATGCTGAATTTGAAGACGTCAAAACCTGCACCTTTGCAAATAAAATATGGGACAAATTGAAGCTGGTACAAGGAGGAGATGCTAATGTAATGAGAGCTAAGGAAGAGAACCTAAGAGGAAAATTTGATGACCTAAGAATGAGAGAAAGAGAAAATATCACTCAGTACAACTGTAGAATAAAAGAGGTAGTCAATGCTATCCGAGGAGTTGGAGGAATACTTGAAGAAGAAACAATGGTAAATAAAATCCTAAGAACCTTACTTCATGTATATGCTATTAGAGTATCTTCTATGCTATAAATGAGATGGAGATGGTTTTCAAAATGGGCTTTCTTTGTATCAATAGAATCTTTGGTGGTCTTCGTTGTTTTCCATTTAGGGTATCCCTGTGGCTAAGAATCAAGGTGCTAGTGCTCTGCATTTTTTCAAACGTGGCATCAAAACACTAAAGGAATTTTTTCTAGGGTCTCTATGAGCCTCCATTCTTGGGAAGACATGCAGGTCCAGTTCCATCTGGCTTGTCCAGATCGTCAGACTTTTGATATGTTGGTCACTGCCATTCCAGATCACCAGTACTTATGGGAAAATGTCCTAGTAGTGGTCCACAAATCTCTAGTAGTGGTACACAAATGAGTCAATAATGGGTCAAAAAAGATAAAAAAAAATGATCAACTATTGGTGTATAAATGATCCACTACTGCGTGAAAATGAGTAAACCACTATTGGATCTCGATTCACTACCAATCCCTTTCCCCTATTAAGTGGGAAAAGTTAGCCTCAAAAAAGGAATGAGTATATGAATTGAGAGCATAATTTCATATGATTAAGCGTTAGATCATTTATTATTCATTATTTTATATGAAGGAACAAGTTTAATGTTCAATTTTAAATTTTAAAGTATATTTTATTATTCGAAGAATTGGAAATAAATTTCATTTTAAAAATTTAATGTATAGTATTGTTGAAGTTAGTTTTGATTTTTTTTGTGATCTATGATTAAATCAATCTTAGAAATAACATATTCAATTAATGTAATTGTAATTGACAAACTGATCATAAAGAGAGTCTCTCCAAATTTATTGAAAATAAGATTTCATTTTCTCATGCTTTTATTTCTCATAAACATTATATGTCAAAATTGTGGCATTGCTTTGCCAAATTTAGACAGAAATTATAATAAATTACAACACATAAAGAGTCTAGATATAGTAACAGTTATGATTAATTTTTAGTATTCTATCACCTTTATAATTACAGTAAATAGATATAGATTTCTTCATATAATGTAAAGCTGAAAAAGTATTTGCAAGTAAAAGTTAAGGATATATGGTTTATTCTACTAGATTGTTAGTTACATGACTGATTCTACTGGTTTAGTTTCAACATAAATGCTAGTTGAAGAAAGGAATCATAAATTTATTCAAATAAAAATACTTTATTTATTTATAAGTTCAAAATAATACTTCCCACATAAGTTGTGGGATTAACTAAAACTTTACATTATGAAAAGTAAATATATATTTATAGAAAAGCATAATAAAAGAGAAAAGGACCTTTCATTTCCTAGAATGATGGTTCCTATAATTTTTTTTCCATCTTCTCTTTCTAAAGTGGCTACAAATAGTATATAATTTTTTTAAATCTTCATAATTTTGTAGCCATCTTCACAAAGAAAGTAGTTATGGATTCTTTAAAGATAATTTTTAAATAAAAACTTAAATTTATTAGGGAAAGGGGATCAGTAGTGGCTATAGCTAACTTTGTGTGTTCAATTCAGGTACCAAATGATATCAAATTTTGATGATTTTTTTTGTTGCTTTCGTATGCGACTTAACTACTTAAAGCTAAGGTTTCAGCTTTTGGCCAATAACAATACACTCTACATAATAGTAAGTATGAAAGGGTCAAAAAGTGGTCAAAAAAAGTGTAATCGCTCACTGATTTCGATCAAAGTCACCAGTACTTGTGGACAAATCTCTAGTAGTGGTGCACAAATGAGCCAATAATGGGTCAAAAAATCTAAAAAATGATCAACCATTGGTATATAAATGATCTGGACTACTGCATGAAAATGAGTAAACCACTATTGGATCGCGATTCACTACCGGTCCCTTTCCCTTATTAAGTGGGACAAGTTTGCCTAAAAAAAGGAATGAGTATATGAATTGAGAGCATCATTTCATATGATTAAGCATTAGATCATTCATTATTCATTATTTTATATGAAGGAACAATTTTAATGTTCAATTTTAAATTTCAAAAAATATTTTATTATTTGAAGAATTGTAAATAAATCTCATTTTAAAAATTTAATGTATAATATTGTTGAAGTTAGTTTTGATTTTTTTGTGATCTATGATTAAATCAATCTTAGAAATAACAGATTCAATTAATGCAATTGTAATTGAAAAATTGATCCTAAAGAGAGTCTCTCCAAATTTATTGAAAATAAGATTTCATTTTCTCATGCTTTAATTTCTCACAAACATTATATGTCAAAATTGTGGCATTGCCTTGCTGAATTTAGACATAAATTATAATAAATTACAACACATAAAGAGTCTAGATATAGTAACGGTTATCATTAATTTTGAGTATCCTATCACCTTCATAATTACAGTAAATACATATAGATTTCTTCATATAATGTAAAGCTGAAAAATTATTTGCAACTAAAAGTTAAGGATATATGGTTTATTCTACTAGATTGTTAATTACATGAGTAATTCTACTGGTTCAGTTTCAACATAAATTCTAGTTCAAGAAAGGAATCATAAATTTATTCAAATAAAAATACTTTATTTATTCATAAGTTGAAAATAATACTTCCCACATAAGTTGTGGGATTAACTAAAACTGTACATTATGAAAAGTAAATATATATTTATAGAAAAGCATAATAAAAGAGAAAAGGACCTGTCATTTCCTAGATAGATGGTTCCCATGGTTGTATGGTTGTATCTTCAACTCCTTTGCTCGAGAAGTGTGTTTGTTGGTAGGGTTACTTGTAGGAGGAGATAAAAGAGGGGTTAAAGCTCAGGGATCCTTATCAATCCATATGAAAAATTAGTAAAAGAATGTCCGACTTGAATAATATATTAATTTAAAGAGGAAAGTAGAGAAATAAATCAGAATTTATTATTTTATCTAATGTGTTTGTTCATTGTGCAGGTACACGTATCATGTTTGTTACTATACATTTTAAGTTGATATAATAAACTTCACAACATGTGGGATAAAATGGGCTCCCACAAGGGTTGAACCCAACATGGTAATATTCTCATTTGAAAAATGGTAATCATTACAAAGTATGTGATTCCTACATCAAATATGCCATTCTAGTCCAATCAGAGATATAAAATATGTTAGAATGAATTTAGGATAATTGAGAGGGGAGGGGTGAATCAGTTATCCTCAGGTCTAGATGTAGCAAATAAAACTTTCTGTATTTCAGATGTACTTGGCAGCAGTAGCATATGTCAACAACTTTAATCATGTAGTTTACTGTATAATGTAATTAGCTTGTAGAAACATAACTGTAAAACAAACCATAAGCATTCACACAAGTTGACACAATTATTTAATCACCCTGTTAGGAGTGGCCTTGTTAGAGGACTTAGAACATTCCACCTGAATGTCACCTTCTTAGAGGATTTATACAAATGACTGTTAGGTGAACCTTGTTAAAGGATTTTAACTGATACAATGGTTAGAAAGTAATCAGCAGTTATGATCTGATACATACAACTTACTTTGCAAATTTAGATCCAATTACAACTCTGATGCTAACTTACTGGATGGCCTGTATTATCATTTCAATCTTCTAATCTACTTGGAAATTCATCAGGCAATCACACATGCAACTTTCTACTTCTGTGTTCAGCCTTCTCTGCTAGGTCATGCCAATCAGTAAATCAACTATGCAATCCTCTTTCATACACACATCCACTCTTGCACATCCATTTGCACACCTAAATGAATAAATCCCTTGAGGTTATCATATACCTCTCTGTCTAGGTCAGATAAATCTTTTTCACTTAATCAAGATCGTAGATCTTAGGTTAGGTCAGATCCAATGGATCATTCCATCATTACATTACATTTAATTCTCCAAAGTAGTCTCTAATTAAATCTTGAAACCATGCATTAATTACAATTACCCATACATTACATGATGTGGATCAATCTTTAATTAACTTTACATATCCCAATAAAATTAACTAAGTCGGCCAGAGATCTCAAATCTCATCATTAATCCAAATACTGTAAGTCGGCCAACATCACTGTTTTCACTCAGAAATTTCACTGGTGCTCGGCACTGAACAAAATTCACTCAGCACAAGCCAAACTTGCTCGACACAAAAAACTTTGCTCGGCACAAACCAAAATTGCTCGGCACAAAACAACCAAAAAACTATCTTTGAAAGATAAATAACTAATTACTTTGCCAGAGTGCCAACTGATCAAGTACCATTTTATTTTCCTTACCTCAACCATTCACTTGGTCTTCTTGTTAAATCTTCTTCATCAATCAATAGATCTGATACTCAAACAGATAAAAATAGTCTCACCAGTTCAGGTTTGACATCAATGACAAAATAACAATTTCTTGCATTGCCACTTTCCAACACAATGTTCATAATCGTGATTTTTTTTGGTTCACTATTACAAAAAATTGTATCTCCTCAATGGGATTATGATGACATGGAGGGTGCATTCACCCTGTCATGATTGACAAGAATTCTGGATAAAACAACCATAGAATCATAATGAATGGATAGTGATTCAATAATGCATGAAGACAAGGGTCACTGGCATGGATAATGAAGTTTCATCGAATAAAAAGTGTTATTACATCATCATTCACAATCAAGAGTATCAAGGACAACATAGATATGACAACAATCAATAGTTGTCATGAACTTCATAGAGAAGCGGAAGATGTAAGGAATATTTAAAGGTAATAGGGTATCAATCAACAGAGATAAACAACAGTTGTAAAAACTCCATGATTAGGCATTTCCATTAATTTAAACAAAGATAAAGATTTCCTGAAGTCATGATATTCAAGAAGTATCTTGGTATTAAGGAGAAAATATTAATCAAATTTATCAAATGATAACCAATATTCAGTAGTAATACTAGATCAATAAAAGTTTGAGATCATTGTGACAAGAAGTAAAATTCCTTCAAAAAACATAATGGGAAGCATGTATTAACAATGGTAGACAATGAAATTTAGAGGGAATTGATTAATAATCAAGTAGACACATGTGCCTAATGATAGCAATGATAGTGCTAATTATTGTCATAATAGTGGTATACTAACTATGAAATGCATGGATGATGCATAGGTTGAAGAAACACTTAAAAAAATATTGTTTTATTCACAAAAATGGCCTCATCTTCTTGTCACAACCCCAACACAAGCCATAAGGTTTTAATCTCAAACTTCCCTTCACAAGGTCACATGTCATCATGGCTAAAACCACCCATTAGAAACTCCAAGGTTGACAAGAACAAAATAGCCTCATGGAAAACTTAGATCTATAAATATGAACGTGAAAACACACTTGACAAACCCCAAAATTACTAGAAGTGTCAACTTGTATACTTTCATCATAACATGCTCTTAAGGCTAGTAGCCCTATTCAAAAATTAAATTAATCATAAATATTAATACACACGGGATCTCCATAAAAAGGGTTAGGGTTTTTGATACCCATTTCAGAGTTATACCATATGTTAGAAACAAGGTGTGGTTTGTTTGTAATAGACCCCTCAAATTTTGACCGATTTTAAAATTAATTGGGCCCAATTAGGCCTATTTTCCAAAGAAACCCTCCTAAAAAATTGCATAGTTCAATGTCCAACTATTCCAATAGATTTTATTCATCATAAAAAAAACAAATCCACTTATTTTTGACAACGAAACACAATGGATTTCTTTTGATCTTCATACAGTCTAGTTTTGACAATCAAAATTCATAGATTAGTAGGCTAAGACATCAAAATAATAGGGTATACCACTGTTGTTTGGGTCAGAAAGTTAAAAATTCTCAATCTAAATTCCACAATATTTCAAAAAACCATATTTATAAGGATTTCCAATAGTGATAGGTGCTCCAAAAAATAATTTCTTTTTAAACCCCTTGTTGAGTGAGGGTTTCAAACTTGTTCTCACAAAAATACTTAGAGCATTTGATAAACTTCATAAAAATTGATGAGAATTATTTCAATGGAAATATACTTCAATTATTTATGCAACCATGTCATCCTTAGATCATAAAACTGATGACATGTAACTGATTGAATGTTTGATAATGTTAAGTTGAAGATAATGCAAGGTATTAAATAAGTTAATGGTTTGTATTGTCATTGATGTCAACTTGATATAATCTGTACGGTCATATACATAATACCAAAGACTTCAAAGAATCAATGGAACAAAGATTATGCTTTCAGTAATGCATAAAAGTCAAGTATTCACTAAGTGATAGACAACATCGACGGAGTGCACACCATCGGTAAAGCCAAAGAAGAAAAGTCATAGTGATACCCGACAAGCAGAAGACGGTGTTGCCCGATGAAGAAAAATTACAGGATGCCTAACGGACGAAGATCCCAAAACTAAGTGGAGTCACACTGACGGAATTGGTAGTTGTAACCGATGAATAATTGAAGAGTTGACCGACGGAATAGAGAGTTCAGAAAATGACAAAATATCTAGCTGGCAAGAGCTAAAGATAGACTTAACTGGTTGTTTTCATTGTTTTATTTGACTAGAGTTAAGTGATTGATTTAAAGAAGATTTGTACAATTGGCAAGAAGATAACTATGAGATAAATAAGGAGTTATGCTTTAAATCAGATTGGCTGGATTGTTTTTCATGCCAAGAATCAAGAGTCAAGAAATAGTGAATATCATGTCTATATAAGAGACAAGCTTAACTCATTTCCAAAAATATTCACGGAAAATGGATTAAGGGGAGTGAATAAAAAGGAAGATGCCGAAGAGAAACTGATGAAGGATAACTTCATATAGTCCCGATCAATCAAGCTAAGGGAGAGATAAAGAATTCTGTAGACACCGACAAACAGTGAGCACAACATCACAGAGCAGAAAGTGTGGAGTACAAAGAATTGAATTGGTATATATTGATCAGAGAGGTAATGTAGTTAAATAGATCTGAAAATATGCAATTCAAGTTGCATTAGAAACAAGTCATTTTGTTTCAGTTTAACTATTGAAGCATCAAGTCTCTTAATAGAGCAGGACTTAAAAGTCTTCTATATATTGAGGTACATCCCAAGGAGTGCCAAAAAGGTTGATTCATGAAAGTAGCACTAGATTTTCCTAAAGCCTATTGACAGTCTAAGAAAGAGGTTGATTCA
>MU223815.1:1988009-1998658 GCA_018584345.1 Thuja plicata | reverse complement strand
AGTGTGCACTCTGTTAAGAGATTTACAAAGGATGGTTAAGTCCACCTTCTACAAAAGGATTTTAGATGTGATGCACTTGTTAGAGTGCAACTACATAAGTCTTTGATCTGATGATAAATGCAATCTTCAATTTCTGATAACAGATCCTTTAAAGCTCCAAAAATACTGTTAATCATCCTTCCATGATTGAGTATTACCTTTATCTGCTCGTCGGTAGCCTTTGTGTGTTCTTGATAATAGATGTATTCTATTTCTGATCTTTTGCATGAATTCTGCCTTCTGCTCGTTAGATGCTCTTTGTGGCTATCAATTACAAAGAATTCATGTACTCACAATTGAGTATGAACATCTATTTATACTAGCTTAGGTTCAATTCTTGATTCCTGCATTCGCGGGTTAACTCTAGATTCAAGATATATAACTTGATCTTGATCTGTTGTTAGATATGCTTTAGATCCATTAGGATGATTTAAAGCATTTACATAAAGCTTGCATGACCATAAAAAACAAAAAACAATTCTACAAAATAGAATAACTTTGTTTTATCCGCCGTGTATAAATCAGATCCACAATTTGCGGTTTTTCTTACTGTTGGTTCTAACGGTTGGTGTTCTTGGTCGTCGGTGTTCCTTTCTTTGAACATGTCATCGGGTATGCTTGTCTATTCCTATTGGGTTGTTCTGGAAACTATGTCACCGGTAATGCTTGTGTTCGCTGGTGAAGCTTGTGGTCGTCAGTGATGCTTGTCATATTTATACTTAGCATTTTTCTCAAAATTCTTTGTCCTGTCGGGTATGCTTGAAATTCACCGGTACTACTTGTGGTTGGCTGGTGATGCTTGCTGTCTGTCGATAATGCTTTCTGTCTGTGTTTTTATCTGAGTATACTAATGGAAAAATAATGTCATCAATCTCCCCCTTTGACATTAGTATCAAAAACATGATATGTGCAACATACTGAGTGTATTAGTATGTACACCTATGTATACTTCTGTCTTAGTCATTTGAATGACTCCCCCTATGTATGTGTCGGTAAGTGTAAGTATATATATATACATATCCTTTATCTCTTTCTTTTTGTTATTTGATATATGTATTGTCCAGATATTTGTATTGCACATATCTATATACATTTCCTTTCCTCCTTTTTGATTCTAAGGACAAAGGTACTTACAAATTTCCAAAAAGATGGGAATGTGAGGACTTGATTTCCTCCATCATCTTCTCCCATTTTTCTTTAAGAATTTCTAGAGCCATGTGCTCTAGTGAAATCCTTACATGAATATCATAGATGCTGTCTACTACAGACATCTTCGGGGTTGCTATAAGATTTCTAGCTTCTGAAATATGTTGCTGAATTATTGCGAGATTTGGTAAGATATGAGCTTGGAGTTTTGTGAACTCACCTCAGAATTGGGTCTCAGCATCCCATATTTCCTGCCTTACCCTGTTTGCCTCAATGACTATGTCATGATGTACCTTTATGCTATCGGCATGTGAGGTTAGGCTTTGTGCACTGTTAGTGACATTTGCATCAATTTATGCAAGCTTGTAACTATTCTCCTTTGCAAATTTGTCAAGTGTGCACGTCTTTTGAACTAAGATTATTGCCTCAGCAATCATTGGCTCCAGTTCATCACTAAGTTCAGAGAGCTTGACCTTGTTCACTGCCACTTCTTGGCTTATCTTATCAATTAACTTGAATTGATATTTCTTCTCTGCTTGCTCTTCCATTGCTTGGTCAGCTTCTATGCCTTGTTCTGTGATAGCGTCGGTAAGAACAACAATCTGTTCCTTAACTAAAGTATTTTCATCAATTTTCACTTCAGGAACTAGTTGTTGGAGTATCTTCTTAGCCTTTTCAAGTGCCATGTTTTCTCTGTTTTCTTTGATCATTTTCTTTTGTATGGCTTTCCTTTGACAGAGCACTCCAAATTCTTGAAGTTTATCACTGTCTAAAGTGGTAATGTCCCAATTTGGAACTTCAATGATCTCATCAAGTGTGACAGCCAATATGTCCTTCTTTACTATTTTCTTCTTCTTCTTCTTTGGCTGATTGGCAGTGGCAGATTGATGTAATACCATTTGCAAGGCTTGAGATTGTGTAGACTTAGTTGGTGAGTGTTTAGAGGATGAGGTATCCTTTTGTACCCGTTCTGTAATCATTGGCTGGTTTTGTGAATATGTCTCCTCATGTTCCTTGGGTGTTTTAGCAGATGAGTCTTCCTTTTGTTTCAATTCCTCATTTCTCTTTACACTCTCATTCTTTTCTAGTTCTACTACCTTCTTTGAGGTATCCTTTTTAGTTTTCTCTGCCTCTTTCTATTGTTCCTTTGGTGTATCTTTCTGCTCATTGGTGGCATCCTTCATTTCTTTGTCGGTACCCTTTGGAGTATTTGATGCACCTTGATTTTCATCTGTACCCATATCCTTGGGTATATCATCATCTTTCTTGGATGATTTGTCCTGGATG
The DNA here is from genome assembly GCA_018584345.1 of Thuja plicata. Taxonomy (NCBI): domain Eukaryota; kingdom Viridiplantae; phylum Streptophyta; class Pinopsida; order Cupressales; family Cupressaceae; genus Thuja; species Thuja plicata. Next base: position 1,996,186 of record MU223815.1, on the reverse strand, counting down.
GACTGTATATCGATAGCATCTATCAATATATTCATATTTGTAGGCATATTGACAGTTGCAATGTCAATAGCCTTGTCCTGTTCGTCGGTACTAACCCTTGTAGCAGTGATATCTTCATCTTTTTTCATATCTGCTGTAGGGTCTTTTCCTATAATGGTGTTGAAAATGTTGTCTAACCATGAATCATCATTCATATCCACATCTAAGTTACCTTTAATTGAGAGTTCTTCTTTGGCAACTTCTTCATCCTCCCAGTTAATGTGGATGGGGCTATCCAGTACTTGATCATCTTTACCATCTATTGGCCATTCTTCATCTATAATATTAGTTTGTTTTTGGCCTATGATCTGTACCTCTTCATTTTCCAACTCAGCTGTTGAGTGACCTGTTGTTTTGCTAGTTTCCCTTTCAGGGCTACTCTCTTCATCAGGATTTAGTATATCACTCCATATTTTGTGAGTGTCTTCTTCCAGCTCAATGAGTTTTTGTTGAAGAAATTTGTAAGCTCTCATCTTTGGTGAGAATTTATTTGTGTATTTCTCCATGACTTCCTTGATTTCTTCTTTTAAGGATTCAGGCATAAGAGAAACCAATACTCTTTCTCTAATATTTTTCTCTTCATGAAGTGCATAAGTGAATCTTGAAGAAATCTTATTTAACAGTTCTTGTGGAACATCTTGTGAATGGTATTGCATAGGAACATAATAGTGTTTTCACATTTTTGCAATTAGTGCATCTTATATCTTATCTTGGTCTACTGTATTCCATTGTAACCTTTTCTTAATTTTTGGATGTCTAATAGATGCAGCTTCAAAAATAGACTTACATATGTCATCAATGTTATTAGATAGTGATGTAACCTTTGCCTTTTCTTTTGCCAGTTTGACAGTGTCAGGTTCATCCATTTCTATGTCTTCTAATTCTTCATCTATCTGAATGTACTTTCTCTTCTTTGCAGGTGCCCTAGGTGGTGGTTTAACCTTTGTAGGTGTAGGTTTCCTCTTGTACACCTTCCCTTTTACCATAGGTGAAGGACTGGTATCCTTAGCTGTTTGGATTCTTGTTCTTGACTTTTTGGTTAGAGGAGGAGGTGGTGGATCAGATTTCTCTTCCTCTGATTCTGGTTGTTCTTCTGTTTGACCGATGGGAAGCTGTTCCTCAGTTTCTTCCTCCTCTCCTTGTTCTTCCTCCTTACCCTATTCTTCCTCTTCTCCATTAGAGGATATGTTCAAGTTATTCTTTATGTTTTTCACCATTCTCTTAGACTGCTTTACAACCTTCTTGACAACAAGTATTGACTTAATTTTTTGTTTGGCTTCCTCATAAGTACCAAACCTTAGTTGTTTGTTGTCAATGGGTTCATTCAATAATGCCTTTATTGCTTCTATTGTTAACCCAGTTTTGATTTCATAATCATGCTTTTCTAGCCAAGATTTCCTTGGGACTACTGCTTGAATGTAGGTGAAGTCAGTATCCACCATAAAACAAATGTCATCTTTGTATTCCTCAATTAGAATTTCAAGAATTCTACTCCTTGCTTGTAGCATATCCTTAATTGCCTTAAATTACTCATGCATGACATTGTCAAAATCTGTGCCTAGTGTTTCAATATATTCATTAAGCTGCATGGTAATGGGTCTACTAGTGTCCCATGTTACTTTTCCAATTGAAGGAAAGTACTCTTCGAAGTAGAAGAATATACATAATATGAGGGAACCGAACTTATGTTTGTCTGTGAAGACTGTATGGTGCAAATGTTCTCCTCAAATTGATGCAATAGGATCTCTGCTAGATCCATCTTCTTCCCCTGTTTGAAGATTTTATAGGCTGTGCTCATTGTCGTGCTAGAGATGCTGTTCATTCTGCTAGCTTGAAATATCTTGTATCCAACTACGCAAGCACCAAATTTTATCTCTACGTCGGTGATAGTGTTTAGCTTCAGTGCCCTCTTGTTTGATTTAGCACCGGTTAACTTTTTGACTTCTGCAAGAGAAGGATGTTTGTGAGCCTGAGGTTTGTTGGTTGTTGGATAGCCTGTTACTGCATGTATAACATCTTTTGTTATGGCCTTTGGTTTTTTCAACCACAAGGATTTATCATGTACTCTGCTTAGAACAATCTTAATCCACTCTATTTTAAAAACCCTCAGGAAATGAAGTGCATTTGTCAGACCTTTCACCTCTAAGTGTTTATGCTCTTCTTTGAGCTTGCCACCATCATCACAAAGTGCCTTATATGCGTTGTCTAGGTCTAGATCTCCTATCTCTGAGATCTTGCAGTGAATGAAGGATCTAACATCCTTGACCAATAAAACCCTAGTTGGGATTCGGTAGAAAGCTCCAGAATCATTTGGTTGAGAGGCTATCTCGGGATGTAAATTATATTTTGGTTCAGCATATGCCCCTCTTTTAACAAGGTTAAATGGTTTCTTCTTGTTGTCTTTAAGTTTCTCTACCCTAGATGTCGATGCCATCATTTTTGAGATTTTAGGGCTTTTCTGTAAATCAAAATAGTGTTTATCGGTGAGTGAATAAACTTACTGAATGTCTATGATCTCCTTCGATTCTGTATGCTTAGTGAATGACTTCTGCTGGGTCGCTTCTCAAACTTGCTTGAAATCACTCTGCTCTGCTCGAAAATTGCAGGTGTGAAAATGAGCTTACTCGTCGGACTATTATACTTTTTTTGGTGCCCTAAGTTGTCATTAATGCTTACCAACTTCATCAGTTTATAAAGACTGCCTCCATCGGTAAATACATTCATAACTCCTCTGGTGTCTTTGCAAAGTGTCAAGGTAGCTTAGCGGTGTTGGAGACTTTACCGATGATTGTCGGTGATATTGCAACAACAATTTTTGTAGATTCAGTGTATACCGATACTCGTCGGGTTACACACAACTTGTGTAATGACCGATACATTCTGGTAAGTATTGCATGTCTTTTCTGTCTGTGTTCACCGATGCAAATTATGCCCAATAACCGATGGTAGCTTTATAGTAGATTATCAAGTAACAATATATTGCATCTTTATTCATGCCTATATAACAATATGAACTATGTGTAATGGAATTGATGCATAATAAAACTTGTGATAATGCAGTTCCATACTTACTTGTGCAATCTAGTTAGATGTAGTGATGTCACCGGATCTAGTGGATGGGGTGTCATCATTTGCATTGCTTGTACTAGCACCTTCAATGTTTGTGGCCTTTACCCACATCTTGTTTCTCATTCTTTTGATGTCATCAATGGTATTTCCATTGGGATGAGTATTTGTGTCTGTCAATCGGTCTTTGCAATCTTTTATCACATGTCCAACTTTATGAAAATGTAAACATGCCATACATGGATTGGTCCATTGTCTTGACCTTCTGGTCCATTTTCTCATATAGTTGGCAGAAATATGACCATACCTTCCACATGCTATGCAATTTACCCATGTGTTATAGTCCCAAACATATGAGTTACCCTCTTTGGTTGGTTTGTAGTTTTTATCAGTTTCTTTCTGAGTCCATGCCTTGTTCTTTTTCCAGCATTCCTTGTGTGTATGCCCATTCATCTTGCATGTAGGACAGTATTTGTCCATGTAGGTTTTTCTCTTTGGATCTGCACTCATGTGCATTGTGTCCTTTCTTTTGACATTAATAACAATTACCAATAAGAGTAGATTGTGCTTGAGAAATACCTTTTATCTTGCTTCTACAGATGTTTGAGCTATGGCCTGGTTTTCCACAGTGATTGCATGACAGTTTCTTGGATCTTGGGGTTGTGAAAGCATTCCTCTTATTAGATTGATTTGAGGATTCTCCATTCTCATTGTATCCTAATCATGTGTAGTTGTTGACTCTTCTTTGTCCATCAAGAAAATCATCCATCCGTTTGTTGCTATCCTTAGCCTTTTTGATCAGTTCATTGTGTTGATTCTGAATTCTGATTTCATACTTTAATTTTTTATTTTCTTCCCTTAGTTCACCAATGGTCTGTATTCTTTCTATGAGTTCTGTATTTAATCTATTTACTTCTTGAATCATAAGAATAATCTGGTTGGTGACCTCATGGTGATGCTCAGTGAGTCTTTGAATCTCTGATTCTTTATCTTGTAGCTTCCCTGTAATTTTCCTCCTGTCATCAATGGCTAGTGTTCTTTCTTTTTCAGCTTTTCTTGCATCATTCATAACATCAATCATTTTTACCATTTGAGTCTCTTGACCAATTTGCAACATCTTGATTTGATCTGTCAGATGTAGACTGATCTCCTACATACTTGTGATTCTTCAACTGATGCATTTGAAGCTTTGCTCACTGATGATTTTGCTGCTTCAAAATACTCTTGTATTTCCATTTCTTTGTAGTCTTTCTCATTCAGCCTAGTTTCCATAATTTGTCTTTCATCAAGAAGTTTTCTTAGCTTTATCTTTGCCTCCTTATACCGCTCAAAGTTTATTTGCATCTGTAACTACTCATTCTCAATAGTCATGTCTAGTCTGAACTTATCCATTGCTTTGATCTTTTATCTCAAGTATTTAAGCTTTTCAAGAGAGAGACTTAGCTCTGATACCAATTGTTGGAATTATATTGAGATAATTTGTACTGAGAGGTGAGGGGTGAATCAGTACCTCTAAAACTTTTCTTGGTTAGCCCATTAACCCTTAGTCATCAGTTTGCATTTTAACTTATCTATCTGTTCATCTTTCTTTATGAATATGAAATCATATCATACATTCTTTTGATATGTAGCAATAATAGAAGCACTCATGAAATTAGATATCACATGACACAATATATGATATCGCAGAAAACTCCTGTTAAGGAAGTAAAAACTGTGGTGGGGATTGTTACCCACAAACTTCACTATCTGCAGATAAGAAGAGCCAGTTAAGGCTTACAATTTTGGTCACTTCTGATGACCTACCCTGTTAGGAGTATTACAGTAGAGACCTATTAAGATATACTTTGTTTGAAGCTTTTAACAACACTGTTAAGTGTGCACTCTGTTAAGAGATTTACAAAGGACGGTTAAGTCCACCTTCTATAAAAGGATTTTAGATGTGATGCACTTGTTAGAATACAACTACATAAGTCTTTGATATGATGATAAATGCAATCTTCAATTGCTGATAATAGATCCTTTAAAGCTTCAAAAATACTGTTAATCATCCTTCCATGATTGAGTATTACCTTTATTTGCTTGTCGGTAGCCTCTGTGTGTTCTTGATAACTGATGTATTCTGTTTCTGATCTTTTTCTTGAATTCTGCCTTCTGCTCCTTAGATGCTCTTTGTGGCTATCAATTAAAAAAATTCATGTACTCACAATTGTGTATGAACATCTATTTATACTAGCTTAGGTTCAATTCTTGATTCATGCATTCGTGGGTTAAATCTAGATTCAAGATATACAACTTGATCTTGATCTGTAGTTAGATATGCTTTAGATTCATTAGGATGCTTTAAATCATTTACATAAAGCTTGCATGACCATAAAAAACAAAAAACAATTCTACAAAATAGAATAACTTTGTTTTATCCGCCGTGTATAAATCAGATCCATAATTTGCGGCTTTTCTGACTGTCGGTTCTGACGATCGGTGTTCTTGGTCGTCGGTGTTCCTTTCTTTGAACATGTCGTCGGGTATGCTTGTCTGTTCCTGTCGAGTTGTTCTGGAAACTGTGTCGCTGTTAATACTTGTGTTTGATGGTGAAGCTTGTGGTCATCGGTGATGCTTGTCATATTTATACTAAGTATTTTTCTCAAAATTCTTTGTCCTGTCGGGTATGCTTGCAATTCATCGGTACTGCTTGTGGTTCGTCGGTGATGCTTTCTGTTTTCCAGTAATGCTTTCTATCTATGTTTTTCTCTGAGTATACTAATGGAAAAATAATGTCATCAGATAACTTATGCAAGGAAATGACACAAAGTACAAAATGTAAAAATGAGGCAAAATATCCTAATGCTATTGCAAATTTTTGAAGCTCCCATAGTGTATATAAGAATTGTGTAATCACATAAATCAACATTGTCTTATAATTTATGACTGGTCACAAGATTATGTCTTGACAAAAGGAAACCTTGTGGAACTCTATAATAAACTCCTTTAAATCCATAAAACCCACCAAACACAATATCTATGTCATAAGCTTTTAGCCCAAAAGCAATGACCAGCTATCTACTATAGAAACACGTGTTTATTCCTTATGTTTCTTCTCTATATGTCATCATGATGAAGTATAGTGTTTGTTTCAGGTTTATACCTGGTATACATCATCTAGCCTTCAACATGGCATGATGACATTGCCTATTTATATCTCAATGTAGAAGACATTAAATTGGAATGATGAGGTTAGTCGATAGCATGAGACTAAGGTGTATAAATGGGATGATTACAATACAATTAAGGTGACAACTTTTAGTTATCTACAATGGATATGCACAAATTTTTTTTGGAAAAAAGGCCTTTGAAGCTTTCTAGAAAATGTAATTGGCAAGTGTAAAGACAAATTCTACAAAAAATTTCAACACCCTCCCTGTTTGTGTCAAATTGCAAGCTTTCAAAATAGTGTATAGGCATCCATAAAATCATAGAAAAATCATGGCAGTATCCTGTAAAAGAATGCAAACTCACAGATTGCAATGATTGCAAGATATGCAAAAAAAAATATTCATGGAAAAAGCTTTAAATTTTTTCAAGAAAATGCAATTGGTAGATGTAAATCCAGATTCATCAACCTCTGCTAGCATCCTCCCCGTTTGTGATAAAATGGGAGCTTTGGAATAAGTATGGATATCTATCAAAGCATAATGAATTTGGATTTTTTTCAACCATTATTGTCAAAAATGCTGTAGTAGATATGTATGCAAAATGTGGAAGCACAAACAAGGCACATGAGTTTTTTGACAAAATGCCTCAAAGATATGTCATATTTGATGTGAAATCGGTGATATTGCATGTCTGGGTGGTCCCACAATAGTGTGTCCCACTTTTTTAAACATTCTAATTTTTGCTGAAATTGCATATTTTTAAGAAAATATGATGATTTAAGCGTTGAGAGGTCCCATTTGAAGGAGTAAATTCAAAATGGCTAGATAAAAGCCTCTTTGATCAAAACCCCTTTGGTATAATCCCTCTACTCCTCACTTACACCTATAATCGAGTCTCCTTTGAACCCATCAAAATGATGACAAAAAATTGCTTTGACATTAACTTTTAGTGGGATCAAATAAATTCATTTGAAAAACCCAAATACAGGATGATAGTACTCCGAGAAAGCTTTCCAATGATTATGAGTTATATATATATATATATATATATATTGAGTTTATTGAGACTTTTCTTTTTAAGTTTTACTAAACATAGGTTGTCTGACCATTTAGCGACTTCTCTATTCGATGCTTTTGGAAAAATAGTAAATTAGGGGAAACAAATTATGAAAAATATCTAGGAAATAGGTATTTATGTTACCTTTCTATCAAAAAATAAATAAATGAATTTCGATATATAGAGATAGAGTTAGAGCGATCCAAGTGAACCTATGTCCAAATTATAATTAATGTCACTTCATAACTCAATAAACTATTGAATATTCAACCAAATGGATTCCCTAGATATTTGTGTTACAAACCTAAATTCAAAATAATTACGTTCTTATTAGTTTTATAAAAAAAGTTATGTTGATCAAAGTGAGTGTCACTCCTGAAAAATCCTGAATTTTTACAAAAATAATTTTTGAAGGAGAAGGAAAAATGGATACGAATAAATTCCAATTTTTTTTAAAAAATATATTTATAAACTAGAAATTTTTTTCTAAAAGTCACTAGTTTACATCATCTTCAAATTCTTAATGGACTTACGACAATAGATGTCCAAAAGAAAAGTTTTTTTTTCAGAATGTTCATTTCAGTGTCAAAGTTGGCCAAAAAGTGGGACATAGTTTTGTGAGATCACTCATCATTCTACAATTATAACCCAATAAAATATCAACAGAGCATAATGATAGCCCTCTATGTTTTCAAAAAATGGTTTGTAAACAGGAAGTCAAAGAGGCTTAAGGATTCAATAAAGGAGCATTCACTAAATGTTAAACAAAGGATGAGCCATCGAATGACATAATATACAAGTGTCTTAAGAGCAATATTATAGAATTAACATGCATATGAGGGTTTGAAGAGAACATAGACCTT
>MU223815.1:1963003-1974282 GCA_018584345.1 Thuja plicata | reverse complement strand
GTTGTTTAGATTGAATACCAAACTCAATGAGAAAATTTTGAAACCAAATAGCCTCAGTTTTGGTACTCGGCTTCAATAGAAGATGGACCAATAAAAAATTGCTTCTTTCTCTCTAACAAACAAGTCTCGAACCAAGTGAGAAGCTATAACTTGAAGTAGACTTTTGATCCAGAGAATTACTTACACAATCTGAATTTGTGTAGTCCATCGAGTTGAAATCGATGCTCATTGTGTAGTGAATCCCAAAATTTTGAGTACCTTGATTGTAGTAGAGAATTGCTTGGCTACTTTCTAGTGCAACCCATGGGTCCTACACATGAATCAAGAGACCATGCCCACAACATCTAAAATGCCAATTCTTGTGAGTCAAATAGATGAGATCCCCAACAAGTTGTTGCTATAAAGTACCGAAAATTGAGAAACAAATCAGATCAACAACTATTGTTGTTGGTACTTTGCAGCAACAATTTGTTGGGGATCTCATCTATTTGACTCACAAGAATTGACATTTCAGATGCTGTGGGCATGGTCTCTTAATTCATGTGTGGGCCCCATGGGTTGCACTAGAAAGTAGCCAAGCAATTCTCTACTACAATCAAGGTACTCAAAATTTTGGGATTCACTACACAACGAGCATTGATTTCAACTCGGTGGACTACACAAATTCAGATTGTGTAAGTAATTCTCTGGATTGCAAGTCTACTTCAAATTATAGCTTCTCACTTGGTTCAAGACTTGTTTGTTATAGAGAAAGAAGTAATTTGTTATTGGTCCATCTTCTATTGAAGCCGAGTACCAAAAATGAGGCTATTTGGTTTCAAAATTTGTTTTTTTTAAAATTCAATATTGGTCAAAATTTTGACATCCCTTGGTTGAAACATCAACTTAGGTCGGTTTACGTTTTGACAATTTTGTGTCCAAATTTTGCATCGTGGGTTTGGCATCCTGGTCGGATGGGTCAAACATTTCGATCAAACTTGGTTGAAACATTAACTTTTGCCGGTTTATGTTTTGACCATTTCATGTCGAATATATGCGTCAATTTTGGTCAAAATTTTGACATCCGTTGGTCGAAACGTAAACTTATGCCGGTTTACATTTTGACCATTCTGTGTTGAAAGTTTGCATCATGGGTTTGGCATCCTGGTGGGATGGGTCAAACATTTTGACCAAACTTGGTTGAAACATTAACTTAGGCCAGTTTAATGTTTCGACCATTATGTGTTGAAAATATGCGTCGTGGGTTTGACATCCTGGTCGGATCGGTCAAACATTCCGACGAACGTTGGTCAAAGTTTTGACAAATGATATGGATATTTCAAGATGCCAATTTCGACCAAGTTTGCATATAAATTTTGATGTTAACAAGGATGTGTCGATCTTTCGACCAGAAAAATACCGACAAAGAAATTTGTGGGTCTTTCGACCAATCTAGGTAGATAATTTGACCAATTTTTGTCAAAAATAGGGGCCAATTCTACTAGTGGAATCATGAGTTTCAATATGTTTTTGAAGTTTATATTCTAATGGAAGTATATGTCATGTGTTGTGATGTTAATTTTTCCATTGTGACTTCTGATTTGAAGAATTGAGTTGGGTATGTTTGATTGGACTCAAATTGGGTAACTACTAAAATAGTCAGTGGCGAATAATAAGTTATTTGAATGTTATCTCAAATCGGTAAAGTATTTTAAGGAGCGGTCATAGTGTATGATTTTCAACAATTTCAATACACTATGTTTGTGAGCGCGACTCATAATGTTGACCGATACTACTATTTTATTTGACTAGAATTTGTGTTAACATAATGAACAGGTAAACAAGACATAGTTCTTGAATAGGCTATGAAGATTTTTAGATCAATGAAGGAACTCAAAGTGGTAATAGGATTAGTGATATTTTTGTATATTGGTAGATATTTTCATGATTTGTGGGAATTACTTGATATCACATTGATCGAGGTATACGTTTGAGCTGGGTTCTTAAAGAAGTTTTTTTGATCAAATGAGCTTTTGAAAATGCCTCAACTACCAAGGTAAAATCCATGGGTAAGCCAACATGGTAAGAGGAAAACATTTTATGAGTCACTAGATACATTTTATCTTACCTAATATCATCTGGATCATTCATATCTCAGATATAGGGTTTATTTTAAGTTGGTGGAAGTAAATTTATATATTAGAAAGTTAAAGAAGAAGAAAATTAGCTGATTGCACATTGCAGAAGGATTTGGTGACAGAGAAAGTAAAGGAATGAAGTGTGAGAAAGATATGGAAAATTAGAGAGTATCAAGATGTATTTTAGAGCTTAACTAGGTCTGATTATGCAGAGGTAAAGAAAATTACACAAATCATTTTATCTGTTGCTTTCTAATCATTGCAACAGTGAAATCCCTTAATAGGTTAGATCCTAACAGATCTTTATTGTAAATCCTATAACAAGGTGGCATTATAATTAAATGTTTTAATTACTCTAACAAGGATTCTCCTAACAGGGAAAAGATCCTAATAGATCTAAAGGTAAATCCCTTAACTGGGTAGCACCTAACAAGGTCTTGTAAACCTTTAACAGGGTAAGCTCCTAACATGGTGTATTGCAAAAGAGTATATATTTTGTGGGTACCAACTCACACCATGGATTTTTCCCATTTGGGTTTCCTCAAGATAAATATGGTTTTTACATTGTGTGGTTGATTACTTCTAGATGTATGCATTGGGAGTTTCACTTACGTTAGTTGTTGTTGTATGCTTTGGTGCATAAAGTTCAAAGAGGTTGAAATTATTTTGCTGATTACTGATTCACCCCTCCCCTCTCAGTAATTAGACCTATATTAACAATTGGTATCAGAGCTTGGGTCTTTCATTGTGAAATTTTAATAGCTTAGGGAAAAGATCTGAATATGTATAAGAAAGAAGCACCTAAGTTCATTAAGGACAACTTCTTTACATGGGCAAGCAGGATGAAGCTGCATCTGTCTGGTATTGGAGAGAAAGGATTGGATCATCTCACAACTAAGTATGTTCAACCTTCTGGCATCCCACATCCTGATCAAATAAAGAGAAAGCTAGAACATAACTCTGTAATGATAGAAATTGCAAGTTCTCTATCTGATGCCGATTTTGTAGATATCAAGGAAATGGATAATGGTAAAGATATGTGGGATAAGCTGGTAACAGTCCATGAAGGTGATGTTCATGTTGAAAAAGAAAAGGTATACAGTCTCAGAGGAAGTCACGATGAAATGAGAATGCAGGAAGGAGACAACATTTGTCAATAAAATAATAGGCTAAAAGAAGTTGTTTCTTCTATCAAAAGAGATGGTGGTCAACTTGATGAAGATGAAATGGTAAGTAAAATATTCAGAACCCTTCTACCACAGTATTCTATTAGAGTCTTTCCTATACAAGATCTGAGATCTATCAGTCCTACAACTGTGATTCTAGATTCTTTGGTTGGCAAGCTTACTTCTTTTGAGTTAAGTAATTTTGATAACAATATGCCTAGATAGAATCCACATTCAAAGCTTCCCTAACCATTGGTTATCAAAGAAATTATAGGAAGTCTCTAATATTTGAATTCAAACAATTCATAGGCCAAGATCATATGCATGCAAAATAACCTGTTACAAAAGAAAAGCTTGGAGACCAAAAAGTTCTGAAGGAAAAAATATTCATCCAGAGAGGGAATACAAAATACAAAGAGATTGAACCTTATGAAGGTGATCGAAACCTTAAAAGGGAAGCCCTAAAGGGGAAAAATCTAGGTTGCATAATAATAATTAATTAAAGAACTAATTGTTATGTCTAAAGTTTAGATTAAGTGAAATAGAGATAATAAGTGACTTAATAATTAAATCAATATGATTTACTTAATAAGTGGAATCACTTTATTACTCTAACACCCCCCTTAAGATAAATTAGGGAGAAGCTAAAAACCTAGAAACAACTACTGAAAGAGGGAAATGGGTCCCGACAACAAGGTCTGATCATGTACCCAAGTACAAAAAAATCTTTGTAAAGAGGATAAAAGGAGAAAACCCAGTGGGAAAAACTCCTCTCTAAAAAGAGATGAAGCCTAGTGAAGGACTGAAGAAGCCTCCAAACTAGAGAAAGTCCCAAAAAATAGGAACAGATAAAGAACATGTAGAACACCTCTGAAGCATGAAGTTGCAAACACTGTAAAAAAATAAGTGCTAGAACCTCCACTATAATAGAACATGATTAGGTAGAGAAGAGTGTAAAAAAATCCTGAAGAGTTGATCAATCAAACCAAGGAAGCATTAGAACCAACATGAGATACCGCCCATAATGCTAAGCAGTGAGAGGTATGTAAGGTATATTGAAACAGACTGCCAAGAAACATTGCATGTTGAAAACCGTACAAACACATATAAAGGATGGTGTCGTGGAAGCTGGAAAACTCACTTGAAACACATAATGAGGCTAATTTCATGGAAGGAACACTCACTTGAAAAAGGTAGATGGCAAAAAAGGTAAACATCAAACCCCCCATGACACTTTATAATATAGTATGAGAACAATCAAGCACAAAATGTGTAGGATCCCAAACATGAATCGGATGACACTTTATCTCAGTGCATTTGCAAGAAATGATACAAAAAAAGATGTATACAATATTTAGAAAAGGAAATGATCCCAGGACCCGAAACATCCAAGATATCCACCAGAATGCCATAAAGCCAAAAACTGAATAAAAGATACATGGAGAAAATTCTGGGAGTGAGACCCATAGAAGAAGAAAGGAGAACAAAATAAGCTTTCCAACACCATGCAGAAGTCAAAAAAGGAGTTCGGAGGAGCAAGATATAGTGACCAAAGTGCAAAATGGAACCCTTCTTTGAATGAAAAAAACCCTGCAAGATGGAAAAATCAGATAACCAAACTGAAAAAATTAGACCGGCCTCAGAACCAGCTTTCCGTCGATATATCGTTTGGTGAAAAATGCTTCTGTTTGCGCGTCAAAACTGAAGAAACCCTCTAAATTTGGACTGCCTCTAGAATTCCTGCCAAATTTGGCAAAAAAATATATCATTTTTTAAAAGAAAAAAACAATTAAAAACAACAATTTTTTTTTGAAAAAAAAACAATTAAAAAAATAGCAAAAAAATTTATTTTTGAAAGAAAAAATACACAAAAAACATTTATATTTTTATATTTTAAAAAAACTATTAAAAAAAGCATGTTTTTTTTTATTAAAGAAAAAAAATTAAAAAACTTTATATTTTTATGTTTAAAAAAATATTAAAAAAAAGATAGGGCTATCATTTTCTCTCTCCTCCATGCAACTAAATGACACAAAAATTGAGGCGGCACAAAAATTGAGGCAACATGAAAATTGAGGTGGCACAAAAATTGATGTGACATGAAAATCGAGGTGAGGTGGAAATCAAGGTGATAAGGAAATCGAGGCAACATCAAAAATGAGGTAGATTTTTGCCTCATAAAATGTGCCAAGGGCTATGCATGCAAAAATATGGCCCAAATTTCAACTGTGTCCAAATAGGACATTCCCTATATGAAAATGGGGGTTTTGGGGCATTCTGGACGCAACCCAAATGTTATTTTTTCCCAAAGTGATCCAAAAAATAAATACCCTCTAGATGCACACAGAAAATGTAGAAAAACCTTGAAACCCTCGAAGCTCCAAAAACTTCAAAAACTCAAGAACGAGTAGCAACAAAGAGGCTCTGATACCATGTTAAAATTCAAAGAATTCATAACGCAAGATCATCTGCATGCAAAATAACCTATTAAAAAAGAAAAGCTTGGAGACAAAAAACATTTGAAAGACAAAATATTCATTCAGAGAGGGAACACAAAATACAAAGAGATCAAACCTTATGAAGGTGATCGAAACCCTAAAGAGGAAACCCTAAAGGGGAAAAATCTAGATTGCATAATAATAATTAATAAAATAATTAATTATTATATGTCTAAAGTTTATCTTAAGTGAAATAGAGATAATAAGTGACTTGATAATTAAATCAATATGATTTAATTAATAAGCAGAATAACTTTATTACTCTAACATCTAATAGTTTTGAAGGAAATATGAATACGATTATATCTTGTATGAGAAAACATAACAAGAAGAGTTGGAAGCATTTCTAGCAAGGAGATTACCTAGAGGAAAAGGAAACTACGATTGTAAACTTCCCTTAAAATGATTTTTATGTAACAAAATTGGTCATATTGCATCTAGATGTCTTGAAAATGATATGTTGGAAACGTTTAAGAAATTAAGGAGCTTCAAAGACAAGAGAAAGAAGGCATGTTACCTAGCAGAAGATGGAGTGACTAATGAAGAATCCGATGGAAGACCCTATTATAGGTTTGAGTTCATAGAGGAATGCACATGCATTTAGGCACACTGCTTAGAAACCACTTCTCATATTACAACATATAAAGGCTTAGTGCAATACAAAATGATAGGATTATAATCCAACAAAGTTGAACTGATAATTAGCATCAACTATGTTTGAATAGTTCTATTTAAGTACAATGTAAATCTTCTTATGTGAAAATAGAAACTCTTATGACTCATCCATTGCACATACATAACATATCATTATCTTATCCAACCATTGCATGCATAAATCATCACAAAATCTAGAGCTTATATACCCATCAACAAAGATAATAACCCAATCAGCCAGCCTCAAGAGCAATATGAATAGCGTGAAGTGTCAGTCATATCGAAGCTCAATATGTGTTGCTAACGTCGAACAATGGAATAGATATAAACATACATTCTAGTTCTATCAATTACAAGTCTCCAACTAGTTGGATCATTGATAAGATAGGATCACTAATAAATCCAATAACCGACTATCTTTGTTCTTCGCTATTATTTGTATACCTGATACTCAAAAATCTATAACTCAAACATCTGATAAGATTAAATACTATGAACATATAACAAGGTATATTATACCTCTCTAAAACTCTTTCTAGGTGTGCACTCCAAAATTCCATCATACCTTCATGTACCAATCCACATACCAAACTTTGTATACTGTGCCAGGTTTTCCATACTTAGCCAAATATGCACTCTAACCTTCGCCATCACCACAATGATAAGTAACTATGGAAAACATGTGTGGTTTCCATCAATAACAAAACATACACTAATAAGAGCAGTGCCTCTTGCCAAAAATGTTTTTTTAGTTGGAGACATGGTTGGAAAAGAAAGTAAGAGGTGGTAGTAGCCACCACTATCTAATGGAAAAAACTACGATGTTGCGAAAAAGAAGATGAAGACCATTATATATTTTGGAACTTTTGATCATTAGTTTTCAGATGGTGTCATCAATTAAGTGTTAGTGGGAATATGTGTTTAAATGAGAAGCAACCTTAATTCAGCTCATCATATTGGAATCTCTATAGAATTGAAAATTACGCCCCAAACTTTTGTAACAAAAATAAATAAATATGGGGAAAGGGGGTCCCCTTGTCTTAAACCTTTTCTAGAAGAGAAGAACCCTTAGATGAGACATTGATCACAATAGAGAACATAGGAAAAGTAACAGAATCCATTATCATTTAAAAAAAATTACCATTAAATCTGTTAGTATTCTCAAATTTTGGGGAAATTTGGAGTGACTAATTAAAAATTTCTCTAAGGCGCAAAGTTAATGTCCCTAAAAAATTGCGGAGAAGGCTTACTTTGAATGCATGCAAAAAGAGGCCTAATGATTTTTGTGAAAAATAACTTGGGAGACATGTTCCTCACCTTTCATTAAGCACATATAATAGGTTCCAACTCTCAGATTTCAGATTTGACATGTTTTGGAGATAGTCTTTTGGAGGTGTTTGGCCAAATCTGCACTTTGCATATTTTTAGAATTGCCTAAGTGACCCACTTCAGTGGTTTGTATCTTGAGTTCAGTTGATATTCATAGCATAAGGGTTGTTGTAATATGTTGTATGCATGAAATTGAACCTCCACACCCATTTACAAATCCCTGTGAGTTAGTTGCACAGTTTGACAAAGCTGTTCTGTTTGCATTTTATTTAGTTTCTCTAAATGTGAAAGTGCAGAATTGAAATAGCCTACTTGGAGGTCCCACAATATGTACCTAGTCGAATGCCATGTAGAATTGAATGTTCCACTGCATTGAAAACATGAAAGTGTATCTTCCTAAAAATTTATAGACATTGATAAATCTAGTTGATCACTTTGCCCAGCCCTTTCCAAATCCAGTTTCTGCATTATTGTTGTGTTTGAGTTCAAAAAGTGTTTTAAGTGCTGACTTTGCAAATTAATTCCAATTGATCAGTTCATCATTAGGGTGAGATAATTAAAGTTTTTCATTCCTTGTGTTAGAATGAATCCATGTTCAAAGGTTGAGACTGTAAGGATCTCATCTGATAATTTTTTGAAATCAAAACCAAAGGTGTTTTATGCAGTTTCCCAGTATGGGCATAATTGACTTTGTAGAACAATCATCTTCAGAGGTTTGTAACTATGTCTCGGATGATTTTTTTGAGATAAAAGTTGTTTCTTTGTGCTCCTTATATGTAAATCTACTACTAGGATCAGGGTTTGGGCCTCAAGGCATGGATTTCTATTTTTGCGAAGGTCAATCCAAATGAAATTTATGTTGTTTTTACATCTGCATATACACAATTTTTTAGAATTGTTAGAATGACCATGTTTGATCAGTTACATCTCGCTCATGGGGTTGAATCAGTTGAAACCCTTTTACATGTATACTTATATTGTTGGATTGAATCATTGCGCTAGGTATCGGGGTTCCTTGATGCATTTCAGTCAGTTTTACAAGCCAATTCCAGAGGCCATTCATCTTTTTTGGTCATTGTGGTAGAAGTTTTCAGAGGACAGTGCTAATGAAGAGCCACTTCAATTTTCTCGCTTGAGGAGCATTTAGGGTTATAGTCAGATCATTTGGGATGAAGATGTGTTTCAGATTTAAATTTTTTGAGATCAGGCCCATCAAGGACTTGTCATTCACCATGGGTTTATAAAGGGATTTTGTAACCGTTGAATATAATATTATTATTCTAAATCAATTTTGATTTAAATAATGATATTTTATAAAGTGAAGGTAATTTCTTAGAAGCATGAGAAAATGTAAGATGTGAAGTGCAATGAATGAAAATGTTTAGAAACTCCAAGAAGCTGAGA
Organism: Thuja plicata; assembly: GCA_018584345.1. Lineage (NCBI taxonomy): Eukaryota > Viridiplantae > Streptophyta > Pinopsida > Cupressales > Cupressaceae > Thuja > Thuja plicata. Next base: position 1,965,114 of record MU223815.1, on the reverse strand, counting down.
GCGGCAGGTGAAATGCCAAATTTTGCAAGCTTCTCAGCATTCCCTCTGGATGCGCAAACAATATTTGAAGAATGCACATTGTTATGTTTAATGGATGCCAGTACATTTAGAAAAATTCAAGCAAATACCATTAACAGGTGTAATTCTATGCTGGAGGAATGATAAAGGAGTGTGCGAGAAAACTATAAGGAGGAAGCCTTTATAAAGAAGAGATGCCCAGAGGAGAGAAATATTAAAACTTTCAAGAAAATGTGCCAAGAGGAGTCAAAGAAGAAGAAGCCTGCATGGGAAGACAAGGAGATTTGAGGAAGTGTTGTGTAAATTGCCAGAGAGGATTTCGATTGCAAGTAAGCCAAAAATCATTTGAACCTTCCAAATGAAAATGTAGATGACAGGTGGAGTTGAATTAGGCTGCACTTGGTTTTGGTTTTTAAAGGTTGCACACAAATTTAAGAATAGATGAATCCACACATACACCATTGGAGGTTGCGCATAGAGGAAAGTCTACACAGTAAATGGAGAGTGAAGGTTTCCAAGAAAGATAGTGTATGGGGTTAAAACCAACTAAAAATTGTAGATGCTACGCATTGAATGAGAAAAAGGAGAGCCTGCGTTAGAAATCAAAGAGGCTGATTGCAAGTAAAGAAAGCCAGCGCCAAGTTAAGTAAAGAAAGAAGAGGCTGCATTTTATAAGTGGGAGGACCTACACATTAATACAAAAGAGCTACGTGTAAAAGGAGGAGATGTGCCAAGTTTGGAAAGAAGAAAGCCCACGCATGATGCAAAGGCATGTGATAATGCCAAGTCCATGTTGCATAAGGAAATAGCATGCGCTCGAACTTTGAGAAGGTTGCGCCTTGAAGCAAGGAGGAGGGCTGCATAAGAAAACCAGTCCATGTTTATATGAAAGGAGTTTACGCTAAGTAATGTACACAAAACCTGCGCCAATGTTGGAAGAGGACCTTCCGTGTGAAATAAAGGATGCCTGAATTCAACATGAAGATGGAGCTGCCCAATGCATAGAGAGGCCAACGCAAGAAGTGTGGAGGCATTTACAAGGCATGTGAAGTGTTATTTTTGTGAAAGCATGGTTAAAATGAACTAATCCCACATTCATCTGGCCATGGGAATTTAGAGTGTTTTTATAATCCAGTGCTCGGATATGTTGTAAGTAAGAAGCCAAGAGGATCCTTGACGGGCCTCTCAGCATGCAAAGCCTCTAAGCCCCCAAATTTTGGGTGCTCAGTTTGAAAAGGGCTTTAAAAACACTAAAGATATTAGTCCCACATTGGTGCCACAAAGGAAATTTGTAGTCTTTATAAGAAAGAGGGCACAAGTGTTAGTTTGAAGATGAAGAGGAGACTCTCCACGTATGCACACAAGTGGTGCCTTGGGAAACATGTTGACAACCAAAGAACACCAAATTTTGCAGACAAGTGGGCACGAAGAGGGTGACAGGGAGGACACATGGATCTCAATCGCGCTATCGCAGAGGTAAAAATGGCTCACTACGCAGTTGCAGAGGCTTGGTGAGATAGAAGAAAATGCTTGCGAGTGAGAGATCAAGCTCCTCGCGTAGTCACGCTGGTTAGAAGGGGTTAACAAAAAGTGTCGCAAATGAGCGATCAAGGTCATCGCTTAGTTGTGTGTGCATAAATGTTGTTACACTTCTATGAATCATTTCATTCAAGGTTGCTCAAGAATGAGGCCTCAAATATTGATCCATAGCTCTCTAGTCATGGATGTGTAAAAATGTAAAATGAAGGCCCTCAGATTGACCTAGTTGTGTCTATAGAAAATACACCAGGAAATGAGAGATTCAAATGCATGAAAATGAGATCTAATCTATATGATTGCAATGCATAAAAGAAAATTAATCTACATGATAACAATGCATATTAATCTATGAAAGGAAATGCAAATGCAAGATTAATCTATGGAAATAAACATGATTCTAATCTATATGAATAGCCATGAATGCAAAAAAAAATGAGACAAGAAGAGAGAAGTTGCAATATCCAAGCTCAAATGCTCAAATGCTCCTCCAAAATTGCTCTCCAAACCTGCAACATAACAATACTAAAAACTCTAATATGAAAATGAGAAGGAGA
>MU223815.1:1941529-1961347 GCA_018584345.1 Thuja plicata | reverse complement strand
AAGGACACTCAACAAAAATCAATAACAGTCAGCACACAAAGAAAATATCATGACATAGCTCAAGCATTAAGTGTTGCGTTTAAAAATTTAAGTGTGTTAACTGAAACTGAGTTCCAAGGATAAGGATTGAATGCTTGCAAGCAGGCAAGACCACATGACAAAAACTGGGGTAGGACCAAATCGATAAGTGTTGAAAAACACTCAATGTCAAGGGTTGTATTGAAAAATATAATTGGGGTGGTATTGAAAAACACCATTTGCAAGGTGTCCTAAAAATAAATGCATCCAAGAGACCAAAGCTAACACAGGTATGCCCCCTAGATAAAGACAAAGACCAATTCTAGACCAAGGCAACAAGGACAAGGCAGGATGGAGAAAGCCTAAGTGTTGAGGTCACGCGCGAAGAAAATAGGGGTGCAAAGGCCTCAAGTAGTGCCCATTTCCAGGTTTTCACCACTTGGATTTTATTACAATTTTTTCTCTTTCATTTTTTCATTTTTTTTTTCATTTTTTTCAGGACTTTTTTTATTTTTTTTGAATTTTTGCTACCAAGGCGCCTGTTTCCAGGTTTTCACCAAGGCACTTTTTCTATTTTTTTAAATTTTTTAAATTTTTTAGTTTTTTTTGTATTTTTGAAATATATAATTTTTCTGGAGATACATCAAAGCGCCTATTACTAGGTTTTCACTAAGATGATCATTTTTTCAGGACATTTTCAAATTTTTAGAATTTTTGACAATATATCATTTTTAAAGATTTTTTCAGGATCAATAAATATATACAAAGGATGCCCCAAACAGAATGGGCATCAAACTCCCAAGCAAAATCACATCGTGTAGTTCCAATTTTTAGCAAGGTGAAGGACAAGAAGGATTAGCAAGCTGGTGGAAGAAATGGAAGATAGGAGAATGAAGGGAAGAAATCCTCAAAGGCAAACTCCTCAAGAGTACCCAAGCTGAGGAAAAAGAAACATCATGTAAAGCACATTTGGACAAGAATGAAAGGCCAGCATAGGATAAGTCACAAAAGCATAATGTAATAGCAGGAAAGGATGTAGTCCAAAAGAGTAGACATGTCAAGAGGCTTCATAGCACCGTGTTTTACTCTTTTTTTTTTCTTTTTTTTTTAGATCAAGACCAAAGGGGAAAAGGATAGCGATAAGAGAAAATGAATGGAGGAAGATAGATATGAAGGCTAAACATGAAAGGAATGAAAGAAAGATCATCATAAAATAGCTCACAAGATAGCCCAAATGTTCGTGTATAGGTCAACATTGTCAAGATCAAAGAGAGAATACAGAATGGATGAAAGATGTAGAAGAACTACACATGATGCCTGATTGCCAGGTTTTCATCATGGTGCTTATCTAAGGTGCCACAAGGGAGTGGTTTTCACCATAGGATGAAATTATTTCTCTTTAATTTTTTTAATTTTTTTTCTTTTATTTATTTTTTTCTTTTTTTGAAATTTTTTGGAAGAAGGCAAGATTTTTAGATAATGGTCCTTGAAATGATAAACCATAATATGCCAAGGATTCAAAATGATATGCTCAAAGATGCTGATAGGGAAATGAAGATGAAAGAGAAAAATGGAGGATAAGGTTTTATGCAAAGCAAGTGAGGTTGGAAGATAGGAGGAATAGGCAAATGAGGAAAAATGATAGAAGGTAGAAGGATAATGAATGGAAGGATTGTGAAAGGGTAGATGGAAAGGAAGGCAAGATCAACATCGACACACACCTTGAAGGGTGGCGAGAGGATGGAGGAAACGTGAATGAAGGAATACGTGAAGGAATATGGTGAATGGATAGCAGAGGTTGCGGCCTAGGCACATGGAATGAAAGAATGTTTTTGGAAGAAGATGAAGTGGAAGCCTTTGGAAGCTTGAATGTCAACTTCACTTTTTTCTCAACATGACCATTTTAGGGTGCATACAAGTTGCAGATGGTTTTTAGTTTAGGTTGGATTGTATGCAAATGAGTGATCAAGGTTAGTCGCGCACTCACAGAGGTCAAGTGGTGGGCCACTCATAGCAGGATGACACAAGTGCATAGGTGGACCTATAGACCAATCAGGAGGTGCCATGTGGCGATATCTAGTGGCCTATGCTGAATAAATGAATAATTGTGTATAGGATACAATTTAAAGTGCAATACTTTGATTTATTCAAAATTTGCATAGTTTTCATATTATTGCAGAGATTTTCAAATGAACATTACGGGCAACTCCTGGAGGATAAATATGAAGTGTCATATATCATTGGAAAGGTCTCAAGATGAGGATTTTGATTTTGTAATCCATTTGGGTGTAGATCAAATCAAATTTTGGCACTTGAGGAAGAGATCAGTTTCAGATATTTTGGAGAGAATTGACAGGTGTCAGTGATTGAATTTGGTTTCCCAATTCTCTATATCTTTTTTCTTCTAAATTGTACACTGATGGTGAAATTAATGTTGTTGGGTAGTTTTCTAATATTGAGTCTTATTTCTTGAGTTCTTTGTTTTGTAAATGTACTGAATCGGGAATAATTTAATGAAAAGCAATGGAATCCCTATCCATATTGGTGATGTCTTTGTGTGTCTTGTTTGAAATCTTGTGTATTAACTGGTAAGGCATTTTAATATACTGGTTATAAGGTAGCTGTGAATTCGTGTTTGAGTTTCTTTCAAGGAGAGAGTCAATCTTGAATACAAGTTCTGAGAATTCAAGGTTTTCACATGAATTAGATGTCTGGGTATTGGAGTACAAAGAGTGACTTGTAAGGCATTTCATTCAGGTTCTATGTGTTTGGAGTTAGAAGGTTTTCTGTTAATGTATCTTTATTTGAATCTGTTTCCCAATAGATAAGGCACTGATCTTTGCTGGTTATGTAGGTCTCATCATCAAATTCATAAAATTGAACAATCTTTTCATTTATGTTTTAAGAGATTTAAATTATTGTCAGATATAGTTTGATGAGAAGGAATCCATCCCATGATTAATTGAAAGAAGTGAATCCAATAGGTATTCCCTCGTGAGCCTCTAAGCTCAAAGTGAAGGAGGATTGTTTGATCCTCGTTAATTAGTATTTTCCTTGATGGAATCAGGGAAAAATCGCTAACAAAATGGTGACTCTACTGGGGAATGGTTGTAATCAATCATTTTTAAATCTATCCTAGATTCTTTGGTACATCAGTTTTAAAATCTTTCAATCCAGTTTCAATTTGGCCCATCCGAGTCGCACTAACAGAATGGTGACTCTGCTAGGGAGTTGCTAAAGTAAATTGGTCAGTGAGTGTAGGAGAATTGTTTCCTTGCTTTGCTGTGTTAACCCCAGAATCTGGTTGAAAGAAAGAGTCAAGTAATGGAATCTAAAATTTATTTGAGATTTGTGTAAGGATACGTTGGAGGTGATTTCATTTGAAGTAAATATAAAATTATTATGCGGCTTTTCTAGTTGGAGAAAACGTAGAAATAATATATATATGTCAAATGACTTTTGTTGTTTGAAAAGTTTCCTCTGCAAGGAGGTGGCGAATCTATGAGAAAAGAACCCGATGGAGCTATAAAGAAGGCTCTAAATCTTCCATGTTTCCAGTCAAAGAGAAATGAGCAGCAGCTGCAATTGTATTCCTAGGTAATCCTCATGGTTTTTATGTGAAAGAAAAGTTCCTCAATAGGTGAAGAAGTCACTAAAAAGGGGGGGAAATAGTTTTGAAGTTTGTCATACTTCTTGGTTAAAAAGATTCAAATCTCAAATCAGAAGTATGTTGTTATTTTTAAAAGGCAGATGGTTAAAGTTGCAAGTTTCATTTCAAAAGTCTCTGGTATATGTGTGATTTTTTTAAATATATGTCAGAAGTATCATATATGATTTCACAAAAAGTGCAGCCAATAATGAATTCTTGCAAAAAAATTTCTATGGAAAGATATGCCCCATTATGATTTGATGGAATTCATGGTTCCCCAAATGAAATTACTACTGAGATTAGGAAGCATCTACAAAAGTTTGAGGGGAAACAATCAGATTCAACATGTAAGAATTTGCATGAATTTGTTGATCTGATGGGTGATTTTGAGATTTACCATGAAGATGTTTTCATGAAGTTGCTGGTTTCGACTTTGAAAGAAGATGTCAGGGATTGGTTTTATTCCTTACTTGTAGGTTCTATTTCTTCATGGGAAGAATTGAGTTCATATTTTATGGAGCAGTTTGCTGAAAGAATAAGTGCAAGTGATGTGTTGAAGAAACTAATGAAGATTGAGATTGAAGAAGATGAATTAGTCCCATTATTCAACATCAGATTTCTAAAAACATTAAGTGATATTCCAATAATCTATAGGCCCAATGATCAAGTATGTTTAGTAATTTATTTGGGTGCTTTTGGTAAAAAGATGAGTTACTTGTTAAGAGACAAAGAGCCTAAGACTTTACATCAGGCTTTTATGGTAGCAATGAACATTGAAGATAATTTGAAATATGGAATTGCGAAAGACTTTCTATCTGCTGGAATTTTCTGTCATAATACATCAAATGCACTAGATATGCGTGGATCAAGAAATGAAGATCAATGCCAAGATATTTTTGTCCTTGCTAATTTTACTAACCATGATTTAAATTTTGGTTCAAAAAAAATGGGGAAAGTAAAGAGGGGGAAAGTGTTTTATCATATGATGATTTTGCAGCCTCAAATGATGAAGTCCTATCAGATTTTTCTGATGCTCATAGTGAGGATATGTATGAAGAATTAAGTGAGGAAGAGAATTCATTGAGCCACAATGACTCATCTTTTTGAAGCTAAGTTGATGGTTTGTGTACAAACTTCTGAAGAGGATGAAGATTTGTCATATGTTGGAGATGATTATGAGGATGCTGATTTGTCTAAAATAGAGATGAATTCTTTTGTTTCAGTTAACAATGATGATAATATTGATTTTTCAATTTGTATTCTTTCATCCTATAACTTGTCATGCGAAGTTGTTGATCCTAAGAACCATGAAAATGAATATGAAATTGTTGCTGGTGGGTCAATGTTAGATTTGTGTGAACCAACTTATGAGAGTTTTCAAGAAAGTATCTCCTATGATATGGAGACTAAATCTGATTTTATATCTGAACTAGAAATGGATCTCAACTTGTTTGATGTGGAAATTGATTTTTATGATATTGTTAATGGTACTGAATCAATGTTTTATCAAGAGGAAATTTCTAATGCTGATAATTTTTCCTATAAAAGTGATTTATATCAAGGAGTTGTGTGCCAAGATGAGAATATGTATAATGAACTTCCTGCTAATTTATTGGAACCACATTTTGAAATGTTTTATGTGAAGCTGAGAGAGGTTTCAGATTTTACACTAGATTATTTGCTTCAGCCAAAGGTATGTTCATTTTTGCAAGAATGAGATCTAAAGAGTATTGATGCATTGTGTTTACAAGATGTTCAAATAAATCAGCAAGGAAATATCATCTATCAGGCAGAAAATGAGTGTTTTATTTTTCCAGTTCAGCATGTTGATGTTTCTCAGGATGAACCAAATCTGAAATAAGAGGTTACAGTTCATAATGATTCAGCACAATGTTTGTATAATACACACAAATTTGAGTGTGAAATTTTTTCCTTTGATATCCAAGCATATGATGAGGTAAGTCATCATGATTCTAGTTATAAGATTGAGCTTGAATGTTTTAAATCTCCAATGCAACTAGTTGAGGATTTAGTTGAGCATGTTAAGCAGACTGTTAACAAAGAATATCATATTGCATGTGAATGTTAACCATGTTCTGTATATGAAGAATATGTTTCAAATTATATTCCTTTTCAAAAAAATCCATGATTTTGTTATGCCACAAGATGATAGGTTTAATGACAGTGAAAAGTATGATAGTGGCATGAATGATGCAAATTTGTTTCAAAATGGTCAATTGCTTGGAAACAAGTACTACAGAATGATCATCCCACAGAATGATCAGAATCAGACATTTTACAGAGGTAAGTGATGATTTTAGTTTTGTGATTATGGGCCATTTGTAAATAATGTGTACGTTGTGTAGTTTCTTTGTTTTCAGTTGAGTGTGGTTTGTGGTTTTCAGTAAGGATTCCCAATTTTTGAAAAGAGAAGAGAGAAATCTGATTTGTTTTTGTGAGTGGTCTGCTCTACCGAGAGATTTTAGATCCTCTGCATGCCCACATTGGGCATGCATCCCAAGATAGATCCATTTTTAGTACTCTCAAATTTTGGATAAATTTGGAGTGACTAAGTAAAAATTTCTCTAAGGCGCAAAGTTACTGCCCCTAAAAACTTGCAGAGAAGGCTTACTTTGAATGCATGCAAAAAGAGGCCTGGTGATTTTTGTGAAAAATCACTTGGGAGATATGTTCCTCACCTTTCATTAAGCACATATAATAGGTTCCAACTCTCAAATTTTAGATTTGACATGTTTGGGAGATAGTCTTTTGGAGGTGTTTGCCCAAATCTGCACTTTGCATGTTTTTAGAATTTCCTAAGTGACCCACTTCAGTTGTTTGTATCTTGAGCTCAGTTGATAGTCATAGAATAAGGATTGTTGTAATATGTTGTATGGATGAAATTGAACCTCCACACCCATTTACAGATCCATGTGAGTTCGTTTGCACATTCTGTTTGTATTTTATTCAGTTTATGTAAATGTGAAAATGTAGAATTGAAATAGCCTACTTGGAGGCCCCACAATATGTACCTAGTCGAATGCAATGTAGAATTGAATGTTCCACTGCATTGAAAACATGAAAGTGTATCTTCCTAAAATTTTATAGACATTGATCAATCTAGTTGATCACTTTGCCCAGCCCTTTCGAAATCCAGTTTCTGCATTATTGTTGTGTTTGAGTTCAAAAAGTGTTTTAAGTGCTGACTTTGCAGATTAATGCCAATTGATCAGTTGATCATCAGGGTGAGCTAATTAAAGTTCTACATTCCTTGTGTTAGAATGAATCCATGTTCAAAGGTTTAGAATGTAAGGGTGTCATCTGATAAGTTTTTAAAATAAAAACTAATGGCGTTTTATGCAATTTCCCATTATGGGCATAATTGACTTTGCAGAAGAGTCATCTTCAGAGGTTTGGAACTATGTCTCAGATGATTTTTTGAGATAAGAGTTGTTTCTCTGTGCTGTAGAAGTTGAGAAATCCAACTTCACAGATCACCAAGAACACCTGCATGCAAATAACCTGTTGCTGAAAGGAAACCAAAGTGACAGAAGTAAGGGTTTGCAAAATCTCAGCGGAGTGAGAGAAAATTATATTTCCAAAGTAATGAAATAATAATTACAAAATTTCAACGTTAAAGGTGAATGAAACCATAAAAAGGTAAAAGCTAGGTTGCGCGATATAATTAATATGAAAAATTAATTATATGCACCTAAGAGATAGCTTAAGTGAAAAAAGAGTACATAGACAACTTAATAATTAAATCAACATGATGTAATTAATAAGTGAAGATAAATAGATACTCTAACACCCCCCCTTAAGCGAAGCTCAGGAGGTAAGCTAACCTAGCACAACTATGAAAGTAGGAAAAGAGGGTCCCAGCAACAAGGCTTGATCAGGTACCCAATACAAGGAAATCTCTATGAACCGGAGATAAAGGAGAAAACCAAATGGGAAAAACCCCTCTCCAAAAAGAGATAAAACAAAACATGCTGAAAAAACATGAAGGAAGGAAGGCCTCAACAAGACCCCCCAAGGACAATTTGCGTCACCCCAAGTATAGAACGCAACTAAAGATAGCATGGAGATGCAAAAGGTTTGGTGAAGATATCAGCAACCTGCATGTCAGTGGGAATGTACTCCAAAGTGAGGACAACATCCTGAATCTGCTGATAGATGAAATGCATATGAAGCTCAATGTGTTTAGTGCACTGATGCTCCACCAGGTTGCGGGAAATGTGAATAGAACTTTGATTATTGCACCACAAAATAGTGGGACGATCGGGAGGAAAGCTAAAATCAGTCATCAACTATCGAAGCCAGAGAATCTCCTAACTAGCATGCACCACTGCTCTATACTCAACCTCTGTAGATGAAAGTGCATGAGAATTTTTCTTCTTGCATGACCATGTGATAGGACTAGAGCCAAGACAAAAAATAAAGCCAGAAGTAGACTTTCGATCATCAACATCACCAGCCCAATCTGAGTCAATGTAGCCAACAATGTGAGGAGCCCCTGATGTGTAATGAATGCCATCCATAAGTGTGCCCTGAATGTATCTCAAAATATGCTTGGCATCTTGCCAATGACTCTCATGAGGCTCATGGGAGAACCGAGAGACTAGACCAATTGCAAAGGAGAGATCAGGATGAGTGTGTGTCAAGTGTAACAAACTGCCAACCAACTGCCGATACAATGTAGAATCCACTAAAGGTGAAGTGAAAGAGGTAGACAAAGTAACACCTGACTGAAAAGGTGTGGGAGAAGGCTTGCAATGAAGCATATCAAAGCACTGAAGCATGTCAAGAGCATACTTTTGCTGGTAAACAAAGATCCCAACAGGTGACTGAACAATCTGCAGACCTAGAAAGAAGTGTAATAGACCAAGGTCTGTCATCTCAAACTGCTCCATCAATGTGCACTGAAAATCCTGAATCATAGAAGATGAGCTACCTGTGATGCAAAAATCATCGACATATAGCACAAGGATCAAAACCTCATCCTCAAGATGCTAAATGTAGACTGTAGGATCAGAATGATAGTGTGTGAATCCTGTAGAAAGCAGAAAGGAGTCCATCTTCTCATACCAAGCCCGAGGGGCCTGTTTGAGACCATACAAAGAATGCCAAAGTTTGCAAACCAAGGAGGAATCCTACACAAATCCCTGAGGCTGCTCCATGGAAATCTCCTCAGTAAGATCACCGTACAAGAATGCACTCTTCACATCCATCTTAAAAATGGGCCATCCCTGAGAAGCTGCGAGGGATAAGACAAGGCGAATAGAGTTCATCTTGGCGATAGAGGAAAATCTCTCAGTGTAATCAATACCCTCAACCTGTGAAAAACCCTTCGCAACATTAATATGTGCCTTGTAATTATCAAAAGAGCCATCAGCAACAAAATTAGTATGATACAACCACTTGCATCACACTAACTTTCTTCCCTTCGAAAGAGAACAAAGATCCCAAGTGTGATTCTTCATCAAAGAAGAATACTCCTCCATAGCACTGTCCCACTTAGTATGTCATATTGCTGTCGCAAATGTCTAAGGATAACCACAAATAGCATGAATTAGAAGACTAGAACCCGCAATATGAGACCGGGTGCGACAGAAAGTGGAAGGGTCACCAGCCAGAGATCCTGCAGCATCAACTGTAACATGAGCCCATCTAGGCATCGGTGGAGGATCCTGTGGTGGAGGTAAATAGGGATCACCAAGATCATCATCCTCATCATCCTGAAACAAAGCTAGAAGAGGTGAGGGAGTAGTGGTAAGTGAAGTAGACTTTGGAAGTGAGGTATCTACTGCAGGAAGGTACTCATCAAACTGGACATCCTGTCAAAACAGGACCTCTCTAGAATCAGGATCAAATAACCTGTATGCCTTAACCTCCTCGCAGTAGCCAACAAAAATGAGGTGTCAGCTCTTCTGCTCCATCACTCTCCTCTGAGCGTCAGGCACAAATGCACATGCTTCACTACCAAAAACTCAGAATGAAGATACATTAGGCTTGACATGAGACCAAGCCTCCTTAGGAGTCATATGTCAAACTGCCTTGTGGGGCATCCGATTCTGAATATAGTTGGCACAATTGACTGCCTCTACCCAAAAGGATGAATCCATGGACTTGGACTGTATCATACAATTAGCCATCTCCTGAAGTGTTTTATTCTTTCTCTCTACCACACCATTCTACTGAGGGGTGTAGGGCACTAAAAAATGATGCTAAAGACCATGTTCAAAGAAAAAATCCCTAAAATCTTGGTTCACATACTCCCCCCCATTATTTGTGCATATCTGGCGAATACAAAGACCAGATTGCTTCTCCACAAATGTCTTAAAGACTCAAAATGAATCAAAGACATTAGACTTGTACTTCAAAAAGTACACCCATGTGCGCCTGGTGAAGTCATCGATGAAAGTAAGCATATATCTGGCACCAAAAAAAGGAGTGGGAAATGACATGAGGTCACTATGAATCAACTCCAATGGTGCCAAAGAACGAGTAGCCCATCCGTGAGGAAAAGGATCCCTATATTGTTTGCCAAGAACACAACCCTGACAAAACCCATCAGTGCAAGTAATCTATGGAAGCCCAAGAAAAAGTGCATGTGTGCTCATCTGTTGAAGATATCTGTAATTGACATGGCCCAGACGCTCATGCCAAAGTCTACTCACTGAATCTGCATGTGCTATAAGATAGGAACCTGTGCCAGCAAAAGACTCAAATCCATCAAATTTGTATAGTCAGGATGCAGTGTCAACACTCCTAGTAGCCACAATCATATCAAAATCATGTAAGTCCTAACTAACCACATCATGTGGTGAGAACTCAATTGTCTTACCAGAGCCAGAGTGGCAAATCTGATAGATAGACAATAGGTTCGTCAAAATTTCAGGGACAAAAAGAACATCCCAAAGAGAACCCCCAGCTAACGCAACAGAACTAGAACCCAAAACAGAAAGATGAGATGAGTTCCCAACAACAATCTATGAAGTAGCATAAGGAGCAAGTGAGGCGACCAATTGTTGAGTGTGAGTCATGTGGTGAGAGGCACCAGAATCAAGAATCCAGGTGGGCCCAGAAGTCGTAGCTTGTGCAGTAAGAGCATGACCTTTCCCTACAGGGGAGGATGTGGACATAGGAGCTGAAATGTGATGCTCCTACATGGCTTCCTCTAAAGCCTCCAAACATTTCCAACACCTAGAAATAGGATGTCCATCCTTTCCACAAAAACTACAGGTCTCAACTAATTTCTTCTTAGTCTTGGAGGTAGACTCAGTAGAATTTGAAGAAGATTTACCCTTGGAAGGGTTAGCTAGAGGTTTTGAATCATTTTTCTATGCAGGTTTGGAGGAATACTCATTGCCTGCTGAATCTTTCTTCGATTTGGCTTTCTATTTTGGTCTCCCCTGTGAAGACTGAGCAACCAATGCTTGGCTAGAAGAGCCAAAAGCATCCATCTATTGGATCTTTACCTGTTCCCATGTCAACCAATCACAGAATGTCTTGAATGAAGATATGGTGTGTTTAGTACCCAAAAAATCCATGGTGGAGTAGAAAGTAGAAGAAAAGATTTGATACTGTCCTCTCAACTTTGAGAGTATCAGGAAGATACACTCATCATCTGTCTTGTTTCTCCCACATCCCTACAAAATTGAGCGTAGAGATTTGAACTTCATCAAGAAGTCCTCCATAGTGGGAAAGCTAGTAGGAGTTAAAATGGTCAGCTCTGCATCAAGCTATAGTGCTTGGAACTCATTCACTGTGCCAAACAAATCTAAAAACTTGCCCCAAATGGCCTTAGGAGTTGTCAAACCATCCAGGTGAAAAAGGAGACTGTCGGAGATGTTTAGTGCAATCAAGCCCATGACTTCATCCATTTTATTCCTGTGTTGAAGAACCTCAAAAGGATGTTGTAGGACAGGTTGGTTTTCATTTACGCATCACCATAGGCTACGTGACATGAGTAGCCTGGTCATGTGTGCTTTCCAGGTGTGGTAATTATGCGGTGTCAGCTGGGCCACAGAGGGGTTCGACATTGAGATAAGAAAAAGACAGAAGTAGAAAGGTCATTTTTTGAAATTAAATGACAGAAATAAAAAGCACCCCCCATAATGTATGATTATATCCCCCGTAGAGCAAAGAAACAATGACTGAAAGCACAAAAAATGAGAAGAAAACCTGGACGCTAGATGTAGAGATGAAGGAAATAGAAGCCTCTACTTCAACACCAAAAAAGAGAGCTCAAACAGCTGAATCATCAAACAAGACCAATATCATCACGTCCATCTTGGAAACACCTTTCCGATGATATTTCATTTTTCAAAAATTGACACAGTATGCCCAAGATATGGCCAAAACACCAAGTGCCCCTTCGAAAACCAACTCTCTGGAAAAAACCAGACACTGGATACAATTTGACGTTCAAATGACTGTCACTATCCATGTGAAAAAAATTGACGTCCGTCATGCCTGTTGTCGGAAATTTTTTTTCGGTCATCGAAAAAATGGAAAACTACCAGAAAAAATTCAAAACCGTTGGAAATTTTTTTTTCCGGTCGGTGATGTCAGCGTGACATCACCACCGTACTATGTGGGTGGTAAGAGGCGGCCTGCCGGCGGAGGTGGAGGCTGGGTGGCTCCCAAGCACAACACCACTAGGGGCTGTTGCGGCGGCCAGTGAGCGGCGTGCCGGTGGAGGGGCTGGGTGCGGGCCGGGCTGGGTTGGGCAGGGGTGGTGTCGGGGTGGTGCGACGGTGGCCGCTCCGGCAGGCCCTAAAAACGTTAAAAAAATTTTTTTTTTTAAAAAAAATTATAAATTTTTTTTTCTCGAAATGTGTGTCGTACGGCCTAGGAAGCCAAATTTTTTTTCCAGAGGTCACTGTGACCAAAAATGTTGAACTTTATATGTATTTCGACTCTCTCGGGCCTTTTGAGTGCAATGGCCTAGAACCCTCTAGAGAGAAGAAACTTTTCCACTGTTGGCTGCGAATCACAGCTTCAAAAACCCTCAGACTAGGTAGTAGCAGGGAAGCTCTGATACCATGTAGAAGTTGAGAAATCCAACTTCACAGATCGCCAAGAACACCTGCATGCAAATAACCTGTTGCTGAAAGGAAACCAAAGTGACCAAAGCAAGGGTTTGGAAAATCTCAGCGGAGTGAGAGCAAATTGTATTTCCAAAGTAATGAAATAATAGTTACAAAAGTTCAACCTTAAAGGTGAACGAAACCCTAAAAAGGTAAAAGATAGGTTGTGCAATATAATTAATATGAAATATTAATTATATGCACCTAAGAGACAACTTAAGTGAAAAAAAGTACATAGACAACTTAATAATTAAATCAACATGATCTAATTAATAAGTGAAGATAAATAGATACTCTAACATGTGCTCCTTGTATGTAAATCTACTGCTAGGATCAGGGGGTTGGGCCTCAAGGCATGGATTTATATTTTTGCGAAGGCCAATCCAAATGAAATTTATGATATTTTTACATTTGCATATACACAGTTTTTCAGAATTATCAGAATGACCGTGTTTGATTAGTTACATCTCGCACATGGGGTTGAATCGGTTGAAACCATTTTGTATGTATAATTACTGTGCTGGATTGAATCATTGCACCAGGTGTTAGGGTCCCTTGATGCATTTTAGGCAGTTTTCCAGGACAACTCCAGAGGCCATTTATATTTTTCGGTCATTATGGCAGAAGTTTTTAGAGGACAGTGCTAATGAAGAGCCACTTGAAGTTTCTTGCTTGAGGAGTGTTCAGGGTTATAGTCAGATCATTTGGGATGAAGATGTGTTTTAGATTTAAAAATTTTAAGATCAGGCCCACCAAGGACTTGTCATTCACCATGGGTTTATAAAGGGATTTTGCAAGCATTCAATATAATATTATTATTCTAAAACAATTTTGATTTAAATAATGATATTTTATAAAGTGAAGGTAATTGCTTATAAGCATGAGAAAATGTAAGATGTGAAGCACAATGAGTGAAAATGTTTAGAAACTCCAAGCAGCGGAGAGCGACAGGTGAAATACCAAATTTTTCAAGCTTCTCATCATTCCCTCTGGATGCACAAATGACGTTTGAAGACTATGTATTGTTATGTTTAATCGATGCCAGCGCATTTAGAAACATTCAAGAAAATACCATTAACAGGTGTAATGCTATGTTGGAGGAATGACAAAGGAGTGTGTACAAAACTACAAGGAGGAAGCCTTTATACTGAAGAGATGCCCAAAGGAGAGAAATATTAAAAATTTCAAGCATATGTGCCAAGAGGATTCGAAGAGGAAGCCTGCATGGGAAGACAGGGAGATTTGAGGAAGTGTTGTGTAATTTTCCACACAGTATTTTGATTGCAGGTAAGCCAAAAATCATTTGAACCTTCCAAATGAAAATGTAGATGGCAGGTGAAGTTGATTTAGGCTGCACTTGGTTTTGGTTTTAAAAGCTTGCACACAAATTTAAGGATAGATGAAGCCACACATACACCATTGGAGGCTGCACATAGAGGAAAGTTTGCGCAGTAAATAGAGAGTGAAGGTTTCCAGGAAAGATAGTGTATGGGGTTAAAACCAACTGCAAATTGCAGATGCCACACATTAAATGAGAAAAATAAGAGCCTACGTTAGAAATCAAAGAGGCTGATTGCAAGTAAAGAAAGCCAGTGCCAAGGTAAGTAAAAAAAGAAGGGGCTTTGATTTGTAAGTGGGAGGACTTGCACATTAATACAAAACACCTACATTTAAAAGGAGGAGATGTGCCAAGTTTGGAAAGAAGAAAGCCCACACATGATGAAAAGGCACGTGATAATGCCAAGGAAGTCCATGTTGCATAAGGAAATAGCATGCACTGGAACTTTGAGAAGGTTGCACCTAGAAGCAAGGAGGAGGACTACGCAAGGAAACCAGTCAATGTTTATATGAAAGGAGTTTACACTAACTAATGTAAACAAAGCCTGCACCAATGTTGGAAGAGGACATTGTGTGAGAAATAAAGGATGCCTGCATTCAACATATAGATGGAGCCACCCAACGTATAGAGAGGCCAACGCAAGAAGTGTGGAGGCATTTACAAGGCATGTGAAGTGTTATTTGTGCGAAAGAATGGTTAAAATGTTTATCCCACATTCATCTAGCCAGGGGAATTTAGAGTGTTTTTATAATACAGTGCTTGGATATGTTATAAATAAGAAGCCAAGAGGATTCTTGGCGGTCCTCTCAGCATGCAAGGCCTCTAAGCCCCAAAATTTTGGGCACTCATTTGAAAAGGGCTTTAAAAACACTCAAGATATTAGTCCCACATTGGTGCTGCAGAGGAAATTTGTAGTCTTTGTAAGAAAGAGGGCACAAGTGTTAGTTTGAAGATGAAGAGGAGACTCTCCACGCACGTGCACAAGTGGTGCCTTGGGAAACATTCTGGTGAGCAAGGAACACCAAGTTTTGCAGATAAGTGGGCACACAGAGGGTGATGGGGTGGACACATGGCTCTTAGTTGTGCTATCGCGTAGGTGAAAATGGCTCATCGCGAAGGTGAAAATGGCTGGCCGCGCAGTCGCAGAGGCTTGTTGATATAGAAGAAAATGCTCATGAGTGAGCGACTAAGCTCATCGTCCAGTCACTTCGGTTAGAAGGGGTTAACAAAAAGTGTCATGAATGAGCGATCAAGGTCATTGCGTAGTCGCAGATGCTTTGCAGTTGAAGTTGTATTGTGCGTGAGTGAATGATCAAAGTTAGTCGTGTAGTCACAGATGGTTTGTAGTTGAAGTTGTATTGTGCGTGAGTGAGCGATCAAGGTTAGTCGCGTACTCGTAGAGGTTAAGTGGCGGGCGAGTCAGAGCAGGATGACACAGGTGCATAGGTGGACCTATGGACCAATCAAGAGGTGCCATGTGGCAAGATCTGGTAGCTTGTACAAAATAAATAAATAATTGAGTATATGATATAATTTAAAGTGCAATACTTTGATTTATTAAAAATTTCCATAGTTTTCATATTATTGCACAGATTTTCAAATGAACATTATGGGCGGCTCTTGGAGGCTAAATATGAAGTATCATATATCATTGGAAAGGTCTCGAGATGAGGATTTTGATCTTGTAATCCATTTCGGTGTAGATCAAATCAAAATTTGGCACTTGAGGAAGAGAGAAGTTTCAGATATTTTTGGGGGAATCGACAGGTATCAGTGACTGAATTTGGTTTCCCAATTCTCTATAGACTTTTTCTTCTAAATTTACACTACTAGTGAAATTAATGCTGCTGGGTAGTGTTCTAATTTTGAGTCTTGTTTCTTGAGTTCTATGTTTTGTAAATGTACTGAATCAGGAATAATTTAATGAAAAGTAATGGAATCCCTATCCATATCAGTGATGTCTTTGTGTGTCTTGTTTGAATTCTTATGTATTAACTTGTAAAGCATTTTAATATACTAGTTATAAGGTAGCTGTGAATTCGGGTTTGAGTTTCTTTCAAGGATAGAGTTAGTCTTGAATACAAGTTCTCAGAACTCAAGGTTTTCACATGAATTTGATGTTCGGGTATTGGAGTAAAAAGAGTGACTTGTAAGGCATTTCATTTAGGTTCTATGTGTTTGGAATTAGAGGGTTTTATGTGGATATATCTTTATTTGATTCTGTTTCCCAATAGACACGGCACTGATCTTTGTTGGTTATGTAGGTCTCATCATCAAATTCATAAAATTGAACTATCTTTTCATTTTTGTTTTATGAGCTTTAAATGACTGTCAGATATAGTTTGATGGGCAGGAATCCATCCCATGATTCACTGAAAGAAGTGAATCCAATAGGTACACCTGCTTGAGCCTCTAAGCTCAAAGTGAAGGAGGATTGTTTGATCCTCATTAATTAGTCTTTTCCTTTGATGAAAGCAGGGAAAAATTGCTAACAAAATCCATACCTTTTCAATACTTCATATAAGAATTTCAAAGGAACTCTATAATAAGCCTTACTTATATCTAGTTTAAGGACCATATAAGATTTTATTTTAGCCTCCATTGAGTGAATAACCTCGTTAGTAGTTATGATCACACCAAGGATATTTATTCCTTTAACAAACCCCCTTTGATTCTAAGAGATAAGTTTATCTAGAAATAACTTTAGTCTATTAACTATAATCTTGGAGAAGATTTTGTACAGAGTATTGCATAGGATAATAGGGCTATAGTTAGGCATTTTATTAGCATCTGTCACCTTAGGTATGAGAGAAATAAAGGTGGAGTTTACCTTTTTGAAGAGTCTTCTTGTCTAGAGGAAATCACAAGCACCATTATAGATATCCTCTCCCAAAACATCTAAAAACTCTTGGAATAATCTAGGGGGAAAGCCATCAAGGCTAGGAGCTTTGTGGATGCCAAAAGAGAACACATCTCTAAATTCTTGAAACCAAACTTGCTTCAGTAGACTTTTATTTTCCTTTTCCATCACTAAATGGGAATCACATGCAACATCCCTTGAGGGTCATTAAAATGAGCTAGAGGAGTTTGATGGGAGTAAAAAAAGGAGGCAAAATATTACAAATAACCTCTTCATCATCCGTGAAAGATCCATTAGGTAGCTTCATTTTTCTAATTTTATTTCTACTTCTATGTTTTAGAGTAGATTGGTGAAAATACATGGTGTTTTTGTTCCCTTTAGTTAGCTAGTAAACACATGATTTGTGTTTGTAGTAGACTTCCTTTTTCTTGTTGAGTTTACTCCATTCCTCCCTTAGAGCTCTTTCTTCTTGACAAGTGGCCACATCTTGAACAACCTCTTCCATATTTCTTTGAATATTATTCAAATCTAAAGGGACTTATTTTTTAGCAAGAAACGTATATCCAAATGACACATCGTTCCACCCTTTTACCTTGTATATAACTACATTCATCTTACAGATAATTTTAAATATTAAAGAGCCACTACAAGGTAACCTGTACCATTGTTCTATAAGTTTTTTAAAGTGAGGATGCATGGTCCACATGAAGGAAAGGGCCTCTTTCTAAAACCTTCATCCCAAACAAGAACTAAAGCATTATGATATGAACCATTTTTAGGCCAAGTGGTCAATGTAATGTTAGATAAGTTATTCCAATTAGAGGATAAAAAGAATCTATCCAAGCTAATTTGCATAAGGTCATTTACCTTCTGCCAATTAGATCATGTGAAGAAAGATCCCTATAAACAAATGCTCACTAGACTAATAGTAGAGAAAAAATCCCCCAAGTCTCCCATGATATTGTTGAAGTCATTAGTACCCGAAGATATATGTCCAAGATACAATGGAGAATTAAAATAACCTCCAATAATAAACATATTTAGTGGTTCACTAAGAACAAGGGAGGCTAAAGAGTTAAACTCCTTTAGAAGATCTCACATTTTTGTGCATAAACATTAATCAGGGTCCATTTAGCTCCCGAGTTAAGGATCTTGAAAGTAATGATTAAGTTGTTTTTATAAGAGAAAAAACATTACCTGACACAATATGGGGATTCCACAAAGTGGTCATGTCATCCGAAGAACTCTTAGCATCACTTACCACCCAAACAACATGATGAAAATTTTTGTTTGCAATCTTCTTGAATCCTTCCTCCTTCATCTTGGTTTCTTGAAGAAGAAGAATATCAACTTTATTCACTAAAATGACATGCCTGAGCATGTGTTATTTGGCTTGAATATAAAATTCCCTCATGTTCCATGACATAATATGCATAATCAACAATCAAGAAAGAACAACTCAACCTTGGATTAATCTAAACCACTCTAACTCATAGTATAAAAACACTATTTCTTATTTTTTCTAGTGTAAAAAAAACCATCAATGGTTCTCTAGTTTTCCCTTTCCACCTAATTTTTCACTTCTCATTCTCTTAATTCCTTCTATGCTAGTCTCCCTTTTTATCATTCATCGCCCACATCAAGTTTCTTCTACTTCTTCCCTTTGTCACCCATTGTAGTCCATTCAAAATTAGAATCCTCTCCATTAAGATAAATTCTTGATTTAGGAGGGGGATAGAGGAGAACCCAATAGAGACAAATTATCCTTGAGGTTTTTTAGTACTTAGGATTTAGTTGTATCTTGTGGGCTAGATTTGAAGAGGAGATCTAATAGATCTATATTTTCATTGTTACCAAAGTCCTTCTTGTTTGATCCAAAACTATCCATAGTAGGAAATCCATAATCAACCTAGGTCATAACCACATCCAAACATGTATCCAAGGATGGGAAAGCACTACCTTATTATATTTTCAAATGTTGAGATCAACAATCACCATGTTCTCCATATCTATAATAAAATGCTAAGGTGATGTCTCCTTTTCAGCATTAGCTTCACAGTTCCTTTATGAAACCAAAAAATTATGGGTTTGTTCATTCTCAGACTTCTAAACCATCTTTGAATCCTTTAGATCTTCTTGAGAAATTAAAAAAATGACCATTCTCTTTCTTCTAGTCTTCCATTAGAACATCATTCCCTCCCTTAGAATACGAAGTAGTAAAATCATCTAGATTCTTGTTCTTGTAGGATCTTAGGATCTCTTCCAAAATCTCAACAGCCAGAGGGGCCCCCAGTTTATTTTCATTTCCTTGAGCTTCCGTGTTCTTATTCTATTTATTTAGGTGTTGTTTTATAAGATTTTACTTCCTTATTTTCATTTTTTTTGTCTAGGTGTTGTTTAATGAGATTCTAGAACTTACACACATCGCATAAATGACCAAACAACTTACTGTGTGCTAAAATGTTGGCACACTTCTATGAATCATTCCATCCAAGGATGCTCAAGAACGAGGCCTCAAATATCAATCCATATCTCTCTAGTCATGGAATGCAAAGGTGTGAAATGGAGGCCCTCAGATTGACCTAGTTAGTGCCTATGCAAGTACACCATGAAACGAGAGATTCAAATGCATGAAAATTAGATCTACTCTATATGATAACGATGCATGAAATGAAATTAATCTAAATGATAACAATGCATGATTAATCTATGAAAGGAAATATGCAAATCTAATCTATGAAAATAAAAATGAATCTAATCTACATGAGGAGCCATGAATGCAAGAAGAAGAAGACAAGAAGATAGAGAAGTTGCAATATCCAAGCTTAAGTGCTCAAATCCTCCTCCAAAATTGCTC
>MU223815.1:1874642-1890100 GCA_018584345.1 Thuja plicata | reverse complement strand
CTTTTACTAACTTACTTACTATGGTAATTTACCAAAGGCATTTCCCAAATATAAAAATAACATAGACTTACCATAGTCTCATAATAATTTCCTTCACATAATTAGTTTATTATATAATAATATATATCTATATATGTATTCATAGGCATATGTGTGCACCCATATGCTTATGGTACATATACCATAAGTAAGACACATTATTATTAATATTACAAATATTAAATATTATGAAGATTATTATTATAAAACATAATATTTATTTATACACTAATCCATATTCTTTACAAAATACTATATATATATATATATATATATATGTGGTAACTACTAACATAAGTTGGAATTTACCACTATTATTAAAACATTATTAATACCATAAATTCTTCATTATTTTTTGTTTTTTGATCGGTGATAATAATTTGTGTTCATTTAGAAGGCGATTACATATTGGCCATTTAGGCATTAGAATCCAAAATGAAATAGCACATACTAACTTGAGGCGTGACAACTATGTCCGCATTACAAGATTAACTGACATAGAAAAATGACCTCTATTAACATAAGTCTATAGAAGAGAAAAGCTTGGGCAAAAAAGACTTCCCAAGCTTTGACTAAGGGAACCATTTAGCTACATCTCCTTGGGTGAAGTTAGCAAACACTCCCCACCTATCGACAAGTTCTCCAACTCTGGGATGGTCACCACCAACAGCTTCTGGGTCGACATTCTTGTTCGGTTCTACTCTGGCTTCCCTAACTGCCTTAGCCTTTGCACCCCATCGAGTGAGCGGGAGTTGCCTTCGGGTCATTGGCATGCTGTCAATGTCAAGGGCTGCAGCGGAATTGATGGGTATTTTCTTCATTTTCCAGGCCTTGAGAATAGGTGCCGCCCTTTCCACCTCCACTTTGCTCTGCTCCAAAGCCTTCAGCAAATATTCCCACCCCGCCAAAGCCCGATCCAACTATACATCTTTTGGGCTCTCCATCGACTAAATGACCAACAATTGCAACCCACAACTTCCCCTTCCAACCATGCGAAAAGGCTCATTACCCATTCGTATCCCTAGTCCTACCTCGGCCCGTTCGATGATTTCTTCAACAGCGCCAACCCATTTCACAACCATATACTGACTGATAACCATCCTAACCTCTACTTTTGAATCTTCCACCATGAGTGCCAGGGCCACAAACACAGATGAAATATCAAGATTGGTTCTTGGCCTCCACCCCTTCTGCAAGAAATGCTCACCCAGGATTTCTCTAATGGCTGACCAGAAATCATCACCTTTTCCATTGAAGATATGGCTCAGCCTATTTTTTGTGATATACATATCAAAGGTAGGAGTCTGCCCATTTGTCAACAATGAGAAATTCACCTCCATAGCTCTATTATTTCTTCACTGAAACAATTGATGGCTAATTGTTGTCGCTGATGTATATAACTTATAGTCAAAGCCTCTATAATGGGCTATTATTTCCATCAGGTATGTGGGCAGACATCATTACACTTAACTTGCTTTAAGTACTATCTTCGTCTTTTGCATCCCATGAGATCTCAGCTTGTGGATTTCATTTCCCCTGCGCACTCATGTCATGACATCTTGGGCATGCTATCATTATGATCAGCCACGTGATACAATGGTGGTGTGACATGAATGTCCATTTATCGGGATAGCAACCTTGGCACTGATTGTACCCATCCTATATGTTGATATTAATCCTCATTTATGAATTCCTCAAAGATTTCAAAATTTTCTTTGAGGGATCCATCTGCTCCTGTATTCGATAGCAGGTCAGCCAAACTAGTTGCCCCTCTTGGTACATGTGAGGTTTTGAAATCCTTGAAATCTACCAACATGCTTATAATCCTTCTAATGTGCTTATTTAGGTACCATGTATCCATCTAACCTTTATTAATTCCATTTACTACCAGGAGGGAGTCGCCTTCTAGGTGAACTTTCCTAAAATGGAGTTTTCTCGCCATGAGTATAGCTTCAACTGTAGCTAGGCATTCTGCCTAATTATTAGTGCCATTACATAATCTTTTACCCCTAAGGCCATGATATCCCCCTTGTCATTTTGAGCTATGTACCCAATTCCAGAAATCCTAGGATTACCTCAGGATGCTCCATCGAAATTGATCTTGATCCATCTGGGGGATGGTGGTTTCCATCTGTTACTGAGCTCCTCTTCTTCCCTTGAGAGAGGATGAACCCTAAGACTCCCATTAATGGGCCTGTACTTCACAAGTGGCCATTGTCACTGTACCAACATATCATATTTTGTGAATGGGGTCTTACTGGCATTGGTTTGTGCAGCCGCATTAGACATAAGTTATGAGATAGCAATTTAAAAACTTGTAAGAAAACTCTCAACTGGTTTATCTTTTTCTGTGAATATCCTCTTGTTCCGCTCGTTCTAGATCAGCTACAAGGTGCTAGATGGGAGGATGTGCCATATTGCAGCAAGTGATGATAGTCCCTTTGGATCCGGCCATGAGATGATCCATTCTCTCAGTTTGTCATGTAGGGGTCCTTGCCACTTTAGTTTCCCAAGGCCAAATCTCCACACTTGTTGTGCGAATTCACAAGTAAGGAAAAGGTGGTCCAATGTCTCCTCTACTTTTTTACACAAAACACATTTGAATGGCCCAACAAAACCTAGCTAGGTTAATCTATCGCCGGTGAGTGCTCTCTCGTTCCCAGCCAACCAAGAAAAAGCCGCAGCTTTAGGGAGATAGGCTTTCCTCCAGAAGATCTTTTCTTCCCACTCCACTCTTTGGCATTCTTCTTCTAGGAGAGGATGACCAATTTTCACTGAGTATTGGACACTTTTAGCACCAACCCACACTACTTCATCCTGCTCTTCTAAGGTTGTGACCACCCTCAAGTTCATGATCTCCTTCAATGTCTCCTGATGTTCCACCGAGAGTCCCAACTCCTGAGGGTCCTTCCATCTAAGTTCCTAGCCCAGAGAAAAAGAGGTTAGATCTAAAAAATCCCTTACCTTTGTCCCCCATGCATGATCCATGGCCAATAAAATTTGAGGAAAAACCTCATTTCCCAATGCTGGTTGGCCATCCCAAGGGTCCTTCCAGAAAGAATCTTTCTCGCCATCCTGAACTTGCCAAGACAAGTGGTCCGTTATTAGTGGTTTGCAGCTCAAAAGGAAATTCTACAAAGCTGAGCCTCTAGGTGGGTTATTGATAGTTAGGATTCTTGAATTTTCCATACAATCTAAATACTTGGCTTGAAGCACTTTAACCCATCTCTGCTTCAGCTTACAATACATTTTCCAAACCAACTTGGCCCCCATTGCTTCATTAAAGAGTTTCCAATTCCTAATGCCAACTCCACCCCCACCTATATTTTTACAAACTTTGTCCCAAGCAACTAGGGGAATTTCACCATTCAATAGGAATTTACTCATCTTGTTTTGTATGCTTTTAATTGTTTTAGCTAGGATCCTAAAATAGGCCATTGGGAATACAAGAATAGTAGAGATAATTGTTTTGATCAATAAGATTCACCCTGCCAACATGAGCCATTTTCTCTTCCACACGTCCATCTTAGCATGACATTTATCGACCAGGTCTAACCACAACTTTGCTTTATCTGCCCCGACAAAGAGGGGAGTGCCTAGAAATTTCCCAGGGAGTCAGCCTATCTGAACAACAAGAGCTCTTGCTATATCTTTCTACAAGCCCGCCTCTGTCCAAAGAAGAAGACAACAGATTTCTGCCAGTTGACAAACTGCCCGGAAGCTAGGCTGAAGGAGTCTAAGACTCTTTTCATAACCATGGCTTCCTGCATTGAAGGAACCCCAACTAGGCAGGTGTCATCCACAAACTAAGAGTGTGAAATGGCTTCCATCCCATGAGCAATCTTAATGCCTTTCCACAAGCCTTGAAATTTTTTCCTCGAAATAGCTCTCCCTAGCCCTTCGGCCAGAAGAATAGAGAGGAAGGGAGAGATTGGGTCTCCCTGCCGGATTCCCTGTGTCATTTTTAAGAAACCTTATGGGCTGCCATTAATCAGGATGGAGGCCTTGTAGGATCCGATCATACCTCTAATACACTGATTCCAAGTTTCATCGAAGCCAAACTTCTTTAGAATCTCAATGAGGAAACCTCTATCCACTCAGTCATACACCTTTTTGATATCCATTTTTAAGATCATATGCCTCTGCCCACTGATTTTGGCCAAGTGGATCACTTCGTGGGCTATAATAATACCATCCACTATGTTCCTATTGGGAGTGAACCCACTCTGTTCACACGAAATTAGGCTTTCCAGATCTGTCTTAAGGCGGTTTGCTGCAACCTTGGTAATGATTTTGTAGATCATGTTACAGAGAGAAATAGGCAAAAATCCTCAAAGGAACTAGGGTTTTCAGTCTTGGGAACTAATGTAACCATCATATTATTGAAGTCTTTGAAGATGAAGCCTTTAGAACTTGATTCGTTCACTACAGCCAACAGTTCTAGGCCAAGCATCTCCCAAAATATTTGGTAGAAAAAAGCTTGGAAACCGTCAGGTCCCAGTGCTCTATCTCCTCCCATACCAAATAATTCCACCTTTAGTTCAGCCAGAATGACTGGGGTAGTCAGTTTTAGATTGTCTTCTAGTTTAACTAATTTCAGAATGAGTTGGAGAAGTTCACCTTGGGCCTGAGCATCATTCATCCCATCCCGCCCCCACAGAATGGAAAAGAAATCAACCACCTTTGTTGATTTCATCTGAATCTTTTGTTATGTTTCAATTAGCTATTTTGATTTCCACAATCCTATTCACACCCCTTTTAATTTTGACCAAACTATGGAAGAACTTTGTGTTTTTGTCCCCTGTCTTGAGCCAGTTTTCCCGCAATTTGTGTTTCCAAAAGACTTCCTCTCACTGAAGAATTTCATTGTATCTACTCAAAAGATCCTTTTTAGTGAGAAAATCAACATCATCCATACCATCATTTAGTACTTTTCAATTTAAGGCCTCCAACTGACCTTCTAGTTGCAGTTTTTCTGCAAAGATATCTCTGAAATGAGTCCTATTCCATGTTTTCATTTGCTGCTTAAGAAACCCTAGCTTTTTCTAGAATTTAAAGGCCAAATTTACCTCTTCAGTAGGAGCCAAGGTCCACCACTATGAGACCAACTCCTTGAAGCTTGGTTCTCAAAGCCACATTTTCTCCATCTTGAAAGGATTCCTAGGAGGAGTGCCATCCTTGTGGAATCTCAATGAAACTGGGTAACGGTCTGATCCAGACAGTCCCATAATATGAGCTTCAAAAATGAGGGGAAGGACATTCCAATTTCCTGCCAAAAAAAATTGATCCATCTTTTTCGCTATGTTAGAGAAATCATCCTTCTATTCATCCATGTGTAGTTCCCACCTCCCGTAGTCACTTCCCAAGGACCATTATTGACTAAAAAGTTTTGGAAGTTAGTCTAAACTCTACTGAGTCTACCACTCCCACCCCGCTTATCTAAGTGTACAAGGGTAGCATTGAAGTCCCTTGCAATGACTACCACTTGCTTCCCAATTCCATTGAGGGCCAGTGCAATCTCCTCCCAGACCCGATGTTTATCTTCTATTTTAGTCGGACCATATACATTGAACAAAAAAAGTGAAACATTGATCGTAAAGGAACTCACCTTGGCCAATTGCTAGTATCTTTCTTTGGTGACCGCTTCTACCTTTACCAGTTTGGGATTCCAAATGATCCCTAGGCCTCCAGAGGCCCCAACCGCATCCACAAAAAAACCTGAACACTTCTGTCCTACTCCAAAAATCCTAGCTGCACCTTCACTGTATAACTTAGTCTCCTAGATACATACTAAATCTGGTTTTTTCTTATCAAGCCCTCATTTGATCAAACACCTCTTGTCAGGGGCATTGTAGCCCCTGACATTCCATGTAAGGAACTTCATTGATGCCCAAAAGGGAAAAGGTCCCTTCCGGATCGAAGCTTAGTTTGCCCCTTGGTATTGCCAGCTTCAACTAGTAGCTGCTGGTTAGATTTTCTTCCCCTTGATTTCAGACTTCCTATCTTGGCTTTTTTCCTTTGCGACTTTGTCTGCCTAATCATGCAAGGCTCCTTTATACCGACTTCCTCCTAGAGTCCTAACAGATCTTCTGACTTGGTTTCGCTGATCATGGTTTCCATGTCTGAATTCGGGCCTCCATAACCCAGTTTTGATGGGGACATATGAATATCTTTAAATCCCTCACATGGTTCCACCTGGCTTATTATAAGAGCTTTAGTCACCAAGAGGTCCCCCTCCACTATAGGAACCATATCCCGATATAGCCTTGGTGAGGTGCCTGCTTGTTGTACTTCCTCACCTTGGATGATCGAGCCCTGAACCTGGATGACTGTCCCTAACTCCACCCTGGGGGGAGCACTATCCTCTATCGCCACCCCCAGGAAAACATTATCAAAATCCACATGGTTTCCTACTGGTGGTGCCAGGATTGAGACCACTTGTGGCATCTCGGTGATAGGTTCCAAAGGCACCGAAGGCATTCCCAGATTTGGGATAAGGTGAGCGAGAATTCTCTTGAGGCTATTAACTTCTTTCCCTTTCCCTTTTTTCCTTGCTAAGCACTCTTCTGCCTTGTTCCCCTATTCCTTGCATTCTTTGCATTTCTCTAGGGTTTCTTCCACCTTGATCTCTTGCCACCAGTATCCTTCTATAGTGCGCACTTCCACCGCATGAGGCAAGAGTGGATGGGGTTTCCATAGGATGCAAATCAATTGCATACATGTAGAAGTCCTTTTTGTCCACTGCTTCATCAGCTTTGATGAATTTTCCCAACCTATCTCCAATCATTATGAAGTCATCATGCCAATACTCATGTGGGAGATTGTAGAGTCAAATCCAGATTGGTACTTCTTTGTTGGAGGCCAGTTTAGGGTTGAAATTTGGGATCCAGTCTTTAATGTAGAAGCCAATCTCGCACATCATGAATGGTCTGTTAAACATGATTCTGGTTTTCTCCAACTCTGATTCTACTATGATTAAAAATAAACCATTCGGTAGGGTTTTCACCTCAAAGAGGGGGACCCATTTGGTCGTCACCCAATTCCTAATTTTGGGGTATGTTGGCCATCCTCCTCCCCACTTCATGAGAAAATCCCGCGCCCTCAACATTTGAATGGAATTTTTCCAGGTTTCAGACTCGACTCGAACACTGATCGATCTATTCTCTATGGTACCCGACTTATCTTTGGTAATGGGCTTAGGTTGGTCCCTCTCCACCTCCTTGGGGCACCAAACTTGATCTATCATTTTCTGTAACCCTTCGGTTCTCCCAGGTAATGGATGCGAGTCAAACCATCTCGAATGCGGGTCCTTTTGAGGCATCACCCTGCCAAATTTTCTCGAGCTTACATTATCAGGGTTTGACAGTCATGCTAGAAGAAACCATGGATGCCATGGGCCACACCTATCGAATGCATCCCTCCTTCATGCAGCCTACCTGGTACGAAACTCTAGGTCATCCCTCCACCTCCGTTGCTCCATCGTTATGACTAGAATTAATTGTGATATAATTAATTATTGTTAGAAATAATAATCTAATAATAATTAAATTCTTCATTATTATCGATATTAAAACCACATGATTTAATCACATACTAACTCATTCCTAACAAGATACACTGGTACATATAAGTAACTACTAATAAAGATAAATTACTAAATCATACCCTCATATGAACAATAATTCACATTAATAATCTACTAATAAAAAATTGAACATACCATGACGACAATTAGAGCAACCATACTCAAAACCTCATTCTCAATGAATGCAAAAGACAAGAAGCCATCTACAAGACCCAAAAAACCAAAAAATGAAAAGGACACAAAAATACATCATCCACACAAGGGACTCACTCAGGAACTCCCCACCTAAGGATAAAAGGGCCAGAGGTAGAGTTCCTTCTTATGGAACCTTGGTGATATCTCCGTAACAACAACAATGATTGAGGATTTTGAGGGATCACTCAGACTTGTGAAGCCAGGTGGAGATGATACACGGTACTCGCAATCCTGCAACACCAAGAAGAGATACATGTACACATATGGTTATACATACAAATTAGATATATGCAAATAGATGACAAGGATCAATACATCGTGTGGACCTAAACTAAGTGAGTAACTAAGACTTCATCCTGAGTCATGAAAACACATCAGACACATATCCATGAGACATAAAACATCATGATAATGGTTAGATTCAAATCCTTGGGTTAGCTCCATAAAAAATATAAAGATAGATGGTTTTCTAATTTCATAAATATATAAATGATAAGCATAAATGAGCATATCAATCATCTGATAAACATATCATCGTCCACAAAACATAAATGTAAATATATAGTTCTAACAATCATAATAGAATGTCCAAATCAGAAAGTCCATGTATCACCATAGGAGAGGGTATTACATCCTCCCCCCTAGAGTTAGGCTTACTCCTGGAAGCCTACAAATAGATATGGATAAACATCCCTAAGTCTAGCAGCATCCTCCCATCTAGTGAAAGAATCATCATTGGGGTCCCATTGGACCCTTGCCTGATCTATGGTGCGACCCCTAGGGGTCAATGTCTACTACTACAAAATGCATACCAGCTCTAAAGCCAGCTACCCATCCGCTACCTGTAATGCATTCTAATCCAAAACATGAGTCACATCAGGAATATATTTTCTAAGAACTGAAACATGAAATACATCATGAATATGAGAAAGTATGGGTGGCAAGGCAAGCTGATAAGCTACTAGTCCTATCCTCTTGAGGACTTCAAAAGGGCCAACAAATCAGGGTGCCAACTTGGAGCCTTTTCCATAACAGATTGGACTCTTTCGTGGGCGCACCCTCAAAAAGACTCTATCTCCAAGAGAAAAGTGAACATCAGTCCTATGAGCATCTGCATAGTTCTTCTTCTTGTCTTGAGCTGTCAAAATATGCTCTCTGATATGCTTGACCTGCTGCTCCATATCCTATAACATCTCAGGGCCTAGAAGTACCTTGTCCTCCAATCTTTCCCAACTTAAGGGAGTGTGGAATAGACGGCCATACAAAGCCTGAAAAGGGGACATACCTATGGAACTATGATAACCATTATTATAAGAAAACTCCACCAAATATAGATACTCTTTCCAATGGGTCTATCTATCCATAACATACATTCTGAGCATATCCTCAAGAACCTGACTGACTCGCTCTAACTGCCCATCTGTTTTAGGGTGATAGGCTAAACTGAAGTTGAGCTGAGTCCCTAAAGTGTACAAAAGTGAAGTCCAAAGAGATGATGTGAATACTGGATCACGATCAGATATGATCTTCCTAGGAATACCGTAGAGTCTCACAATGGCCTTCATGAATACTTTGGCTATAGAAGCTGTTGTGTATGAGGACTGTATGGGAGTGAAATGGGCTACCTTGGTAAGTTTTTCAACCGTAACCATGATAACATGATGTCTTCATGGGGAAACAGGAAGTCCTACAATGAAATCCATGGAGATAATGTCCCATTTCCGTTCTGTAACAAGATGGGGTTGCAGGAGACCTGCCAGATGTTGATGCTCCGCCTTCACTCTCTGACACTCTAGGCACCTTTCCATATAATATGCTATATCCCTCTTCCTTCCTGACCAATAGTCCAACTAGTGTAGGTCAGAGAACATTTTCTTCACTCCTGGATGAGCTAAATAGGGCATTTTGTGGCTTTCTGCTAGGATAACTGTACGAAGGTCACCCGATATAGGCACGTAAATTTGATCTTGATGTCGTAACAACTGATTGGGATCTAATAAATACCCTATGAAGTACCACTCTAGGGGTCTTCCTGATTATAGTTCTTCCTTAACCTCTTTATACCATGAATCTATAGTGAGGGCTTGTTGGATTCGGCTTCCCAAATCTGTGTTGAGGGAGAGTGTTGAAAAGGCATGCCTATGCCGACTCAGAGCAACGGCCTCAACATTTGTTTTCCCCTAGATATACTTAACCTCAAAATCATATTCACATAATAATCCCATCCACCTGCGTTGTCTAGCATTTAGATTAGGTTGAGTGAAAATATATTGAAGACTACGGTGATCTGTATGGAGTACAAAATTGTGCCCTAACAAGAAATGTCTCCATTTTACTAAGGCATGAACAACTGCTGCTAATTCAAGGTCGTGGGTGGGGTAGTTAAGTTCATGGTTCTTTATCTTTCGAGACTCAAAAGCGATAAATTATCCTTCCTGCATAAGGACTACCCCAATCCCTTCTAGAGAAGCATCAATACAAACCACAAAGTTTCCTGAGGGTTCCAGAACTATTAAGATGGGAGCACTGGTCAAATTTTCTTTCAAACATTGAAAGGAAGCCTCACACTTCTTAGACCAAATAAATTTCTTCCCTTTTCTCTACAAGGAAGTGATAGGGTGAGCTATCTAGGAAAATCCCTCGACGAGACGCCGATAATAACCTGCCAGACCCATAAAGCTACGGACCTCAGAGACATTATTCAAAGTTGGCCATTCTACTATAGCCTAAATCTTTGTTGGGTCAATTGAAATGCCACTCCCTGAGATGACATGAACCAGATATTTAACCTCTGTCTGGAAAAACTCACATTTTTCTAGATTAGCATAAAGTTGGTTTTCTCTTAAATATTGCAACACTTGGCGAAGATGATCTTCATGCTCCTTAATTGTTTTGGAGAACACTAAGATGTCATCCAAGAATACTATCACAAATTTGTCCAAATAGGTTCTGAACACCCCATTCATCAAGCTCATAAATATAGAGGGAGCATTAGTTAGCCCAAATTGTACTACCGTGAACTCGTAGTGACCATACCTAGTACAGAAAGTTGTACGGTGAATATTAGCCTCATGAATCCTTACTTGGTGATAGCCTGATTTAAGGTCAAATTTTGAAATTTTTTTCCCCTTTCATTTGATCAGATAGGTCATCTATGTGAGGTAAAGGATATCGATTCTTGATGGTGACTTTATTAAGATGTCGGTAATCAATGCATAATCGGAAGGACCCATCCTTCTTCTTAACGAAGATTACTGGAGCACCCTATGGGGAGACAATGGGTCTGATGAACCCCTTTCCCAAAAGTTCTTCTAACTGCAACATAAGTTCTCCAAGTTCCTATGTGGTCATGCGGTATGGAGCTTTAGAGATTGGTTCTACTCCTGGCATAAGCTCTATACGAAAATCAATGTCCCTTTTAGGAGGCATTCCTGGAATTTCTTTGGGAAAAATGTCTATGAATTCCTAAAGTAATGCGTGATCAAGAGTTACATTCTTTCTTTCCCCTTCTTCTAAATTGTTAAATGAGATTGCAAATAACTTGTACCCTTTACGCATGCACCACTTGAGTTGCATTCCAGAAATCATGCAGAGGGAGATGGGTTGTTGAACCCCAACAATTTTCCTCTTTTGTCCTACATCATCAGAACATTGGATACTTTTCTCTTTACAATCTATGATGGCTTCGTGAGCCTTTAACTAGTCCATCCCCGAGACTACCCCATAAGAGCCTAAGGAAATCACTCAAAGGTCTATAAGGGTAGAAAAAGGTCCAAGCGCTAACTCACAATTTTGGACACAAGAGTCAAAGGCTATCCTTGCCCCAAAGGCTAGCTTGACCTGCCACTTATCTTCTTGCGTTACTTCCGTCAGCCACATTTCTTAACTAGAGAAGGTGAAATAAATGAATCAGTAGCTCCTGAATCGAATAGAATAGTGGTAGAAATACCCACTAACAAACCTAAAGTTTTGATGACTCAACCCTGATGTTCTGATTTTTTTTGATCAAACATTGCAAACACCCTATGAGATCTACCTGCATCCCCTACAGTGGGTTCTGAGGCAGCCTGTTTGTAACTAGAAGCTGGTGTTGATTTCTGAGGACAGTTTACTGCAATATGACCATGTTGTCCATAAGAGTAACATCCTGTATTTCTAACAAAAATCTTCCCAGAGCCATGAGCACTTGACTATTGAAATCTACCTCAGCTACCATTTTGTTGTGTACTTTGTGTCGGTTGAGAATTTGAATGGCATCGGGCACGCTACCAGTTGCGGGAGTTTCCCGACTGAGACCCACTATTTTTGTTGTTATAATAAAATTTCTTTTTCTGTGGGTTTTTACTACCCTTAGATGAGGAAGGATAGTTTTTAGGGCCGGATGTTCCTTGATACTAATTTCCTTTGTACCCTGACCCAAATTGAGGGGCATTACTCCCTGGATTATACATCTGACCTCCCAAACCTAAGGCTACATTTTGTTCAACAATGCGAGCTTTAATGATTGGGCATTCACTAACAAAATGAGGCTCAAAGACCCGCGCTTGGCTGGAAAATCAACTATTGAGTCCTCTAAGGAAGTGTTGTGTAAGCATGGCTTCATCATCCTTATATCTAGAATAAGGCTTGAGATAAAATAAGCATCATTCATAATCATCAATGGACATGGTTAACTACCTTAAATTATGAAATTCTTCTGCCCTCTCCTCCTCCAATGGTCAGACAAAAATCGAGCTCTAAAGATTTCTAGGAACAGTTCTCAAGACAAGGTGGCTATGTCAATGTGCAAATTTTATTTCTCTATTTCCCACCAAGTAGAGGCAAAGTCCCTAAGGTGAATAACTGCAAACCACACCTTGGTGTTACCGTGGTACGAATGCATGGAAAATATCCTCTCCAAATCTAGTAACCATGTTTCAGCGGTGAAGCCATTCTGTGTTCCCAAAAATGGGGGAGGGTTTGCTCTAAGGAGATCCCGCATGTGAGAAGCTCGCAAAGCATCCTCCTCTATCACCGGATTCCTTATTCTAGGGATCCTTCCCCTCTCCCTTTCATGGTGGTGAGATACATTAGACTCATCCTGATGACCCCTATCCTGGCCTGCATCCAGTCTTTGCAATATTTTTTGTAACAATTCCTACAACTGAGCTCCCTGAAAATTACCTACGTGGCTATCAGATTGTTCCCAACTTCTTTCCTCCTAAAAATTCTTTTCTTCCTGAGACCTTTCCTGGTGAGATCTCGGAGGAGTGTTCTGGGTATCTCTTCTACCACGGGTAATTGGAGGCATCCTGGAGTATACAAGGAAAGAGATAAGTCTAAAGGTTCTAACCCCAACTCTAGGTTCATGTTTATATGATGGGTGCAAATATCCAAATACTAAGCTTAATGAGCCAATATTCCCAGGGTTCTAGTGTGGTAACCTAGGGCTCTGATACCAAGATGTCATGCCCCACCAGGGAACCAGGAAGAAACTCAAAAGATTACTAAGCTAGGAATCTTTATAGAGTTATTATTATCATTTAAAAAAAAAAAACTATAAAATGCTAAGAGTTACAAATTCTAATTGCAACTTCTTCCTAGGTTCCCCAACGAACAAGACTTAACCATTAACTTTTAATTTCAAGGAATGACATTATGATTCATAATTTTCATCATATCACATTTAACTAACATATCTATTCTCACGAGAATCTACCCATCTAACTCATTTTAACACTAACTTCTAAGATTCAAGATCTCTTTTCTTTTAAAACTTTAAAGGAAACATGCATAAAGAAATGCGCTTTCCTAATAACCATTCAAGGCCATTTAGAAGTAAATAATCATTGCATTTACACTATCAATATGGAAAATTCTTTTACTCTCTTTTGTAATCATGAGGTATCATAAATCTGACATGTTTTTCATAAACATAAATCATTTCATATCTGAATAATTACATTCTTTAAATACAAAGATAATTCATCCCTTTTCCCTTTTTCTAAAGCTACCCATCCCATTACATCAATTTTGAATATATCAAATATTATTTACATTCATCTCCTCTTGGGAGGTAACAATAATTTTACATCATGAAAGATAAATACAAGTCTTCATTCTTCAAAACTGGAACACTATGCAAGCATGGATCCTTAAGCACTGTAGCCGGAAAAGGTACCTCGATAAAATTATTTACCACCCAACCATGTGGATACCAAAAGGCCCACTCTTCCATTCTAGGAGACAAACACCAAGGTCCTCAAAGAAGGGATAGCTAGGCCATACCTAGGGTTGGGTAACCTTTCCCAAATAGCAAAAGAAAAGAAGATTAAAGTACAAATCTTTTCCCAAAGGTTCTAAGGCTTGATAGAAATTATAAGCAACAAGCTAAGTGAGTGTCATCACATAGCCCTCACCCCTTGGGTTGTCGTGGTACTAGCCACGCCAGGCCACGACCCCCAAGTAGGCACATGCAGAACTGAATGCCTTTCATATAGACAAGTGTCATTCGATCGTACCTACGCATAGGTACCTTCTCCCTCTCCCATCCATAGCCTTTACTAGCACTAATGGCATGGGTGAGGCATACATTAATATTTTAGTGTTTGAACCCATTCTGATAAATTTTAATTAAATTATCACTTGTTAAAATAACTCTACAATCGGTTATCCTGGTACTAGCCACTTAGGGCCCCGACCCCGCACTGAGAGCCACTCACTTATTGTTCTTAGATTTTCTACCCTTAATCCACACATCACATTTACATCATGCAAAAACACATCATAAACATATTTGAGAACTTTCATCAAAGAATAGAAAAGAATAGGCGATTTTAGGGATGTTTACAAAAATTAGGAGCGTTTAGGGAGGCCTAGACTAGTCCTGATCCTCTAGACAATCCTAAACCCTAATCATGCTTCCTACACACATCCTAACCCTATTAAAACATCTAAATGTACCATATAACCTCTACCAAACAAGTAATGAACATATATAAAGTTTACACAAAATTCCATATGCCAACACACAATGCTCCATAAAACCTCCCGTGCCTGAAATTTAACTAAGTCAGATTTTTTTGAAAACTCTAAAATCTAGAAGTTGCATCTTATCTCCTATGAAGTTGAAACCTATCTCAAACATCCTGGAAGGTATCTAATATCTTTATACAAGTATAACTTAAAGTAATAATTAAAAGTATTAAAGTATCAAACTTATACTTAAATATAAATAATAATTATACAAATAATCCTAAACTGGGATCACAAACCTGTGCAAATTGTTTACAGATTTTGCGCGTTCTACAAAATGACATAAAACTAAACATAATGACTAATCTGGGATCACAAAGTTGCGCAAATTGTTTACAGGAACTGCGCGTTCTACAAAATGACAGAAAACTAAATAGAACGACTGACAGATCCTGGAAGCACTCATGGACATTCGGAAGGAGATACAAGGAGAATACTAAGGAGTCTACAGACTCTTACAAATGCATAATACATACATATATATATATACATATATATATACATACATATATATATATATACATACATATATATATACATATATATATATATACATACATATATATATATACATATATATACATATATATATATATATATATATATACATATATATATATACATA
>MU223815.1:1854407-1874334 GCA_018584345.1 Thuja plicata | reverse complement strand
CTACTAACATAAGTTGGAATTTACCACTATTATTAAAACATTATTAATACCATAAATTCTTCATTATTATCGATATTAAAACCACATGATTTAATCACATACTAACTCATTCCTAACAAGATACACTGGTACATATAAGTAACTACTAATAAAGATAAATTACTAAATCATACCCTAATATGAACAATAATTCACATCAATAATCTACTAATAAAAAATTGAACGTACCATGATGACAATTAGAGCTACCATACTCAAAACCTCATTCTCAACGAATGCAAAAGACAAGAAACCATCTACAAGACCCACAAAACCAACAAAATGAGAGGACACAAAAATACATCATCCACACAAGGGACTGAGTCAGGAACTCCCCACCTAAGGATAAAAGGGTCAGAGGTAGAGTTCCTTCTTATGGAACCTTGGTGATATCTCTGTAACAACAACAACGATCAAGGATTTTGAGGGATCACTCAGACCTGTGAAGCTAGGTGGAGATGATACCCAGTACCTACAATCCTACATCACCAAGAAGAGATACATGTA
The DNA here is from genome assembly GCA_018584345.1 of Thuja plicata. NCBI lineage: Eukaryota > Viridiplantae > Streptophyta > Pinopsida > Cupressales > Cupressaceae > Thuja > Thuja plicata. The sequence continues at coordinate 1,873,788 of MU223815.1, read as the reverse complement.
CACATATGGTTATACATACAAATCAAATATATGCAAATAGATGACCAGGATCAATACATCGTGTGGACCTCAACTAAGTGAGTAACTACGACTTTGTCCTGAGTCATGAAAACACATCAGACACATATCCATGAGACATAAAAAATCATGATAAAGGTTAGATTCAAGTCCTTGGGTTAGCTCCATAAAACATATAAAGATATATGGTTTTCTAATTTCATAAACATATAAATGATAAGCATAAATGAGCATATCAATCATCTGATAAACATATCATCGTCCACAAAACATAAATGTAAATATATAGTTCTAACCATCATAATAGAATGTCCAAATCAGAACGTCCAAGTATCACCATAGGAGAGGGTATTACAAGAGCTCTAGAGAGGGCTATGGAACTAGTATGCCACACTACTGCCACAAATAGTTGTTTCAATTGTGAGAATAAGGCATGTTGTAATCTGGATTAGTTTCAAAATACACAACTTCCATGGCTCCCTACAGTACTTTCCAAAGGTAACTATTGAGAAAGAGGTTCAATATAAAGCTATTTTACTTTTTTTTTTTAGTGTATGTTTTTTGGAGACACAAGAAGGAAGTTGATTTTTTGGGAAATGTGAACAATTCTAGAAAGGTCTCATTTTTACAACATTATGACTAATAAAAAGACATATAGCTTCTTATGGTTGCTATTCAAAGAAAACTTAATTTAAAGAATGAAATTTATTTTTTTGAATTTCTCTTCTTAAACTGAACCACTTATTAGCAATTAGAATGATGGAGCTATCATAGTAATTTTAAGTATCTTTTAGATAACCTAGCCACTCCATGTAGACACAAGATTTCATGAACAATTCCCCAAACAAAATTTTCCTACTAATATGGCCAATCAACTAATTAGTTCCCTTCAATGAATGAATGTTATGATATTGTTGAGTTGAAGTCTAACAAACTTCTTTTCTTTCCCTCCAAAAGAAGACTCTTCATCTTATGACTCTTTGTACAGAGAGCTTATTATAAAGCTACTGCTATAACCATTGTATTCTGTTCAGTTTTACTTTAATAAGAAATCACTGCTCAGGGTGGATGTAGCGATAAAATCCATGTTGTGTTAATTCTTTGTTTGTCTATTCAATCTGATGTTCTCATTTCTTTGTTTATTATAGTTTTACAATTGGTATTAGAGTGGGTTCAAACCGTTGGTTGAGAAATAGAAAGGATTTCTTCACAAGTTATGGAAGATTTAAGAGTGGAGAAATTTTCTGGAAAGAACTTCAGGATATGGAAGATCCAGATGAAATCTTTGCTGATCAAGAAAATCCTCTCACTCGCAATTGAAGGTAAGACAAAGAAGCCAAGCATAATGAGTAACAAAGATTGGGAATCGCTAGATGAAAAATCCAAAGCAACAATTATTCTCTATTTAAATGATAACATGTTGTACAATGCTGTGAATGAAGAAACGACAAAGGATGTATGGGACAAACTCACAACGACATATGCAATGGCATCAGCAGAAAATAAAGTCTTCATTATGAAGAAGTTATACAAATTGAAGATGAGGGAAGATGAGAATATGATGAATCATCTCGACGATTTCAATACTTTGATAAGCCATGAAGACTTGGTTGGCATGAAACAAGATGATGAGAACACGGCTAAGATTTTTTGTTGTGCTCTCTTCCAAACAGTTGGGGTGAAGTTATAACCATTGTTAGCACAACATCATCAAGCATGAAAAAGTTATCGTTTGATGAATTTTCAGCAACTCTTCTCAGCGAAGACATGAGAAAGAAGAATATGGAGTCTTCAAACAACGAAGCTCTAACAATGGTGAGTACTAAAAATAAGGGAAGAAGCCATAATAGAGGTAGAAATAACAACAATCAGAGGTCTCAATCTGCAATAATATCATTGTCAAGAGGTAGACAAAATGGTTGTTGGTTTTGTGGTAAAGATGGTCACGTTAAGAAAGATTGTCGCAAATACAAAAAGACACAAGAAAGGGTTTTGGAGAGTGAAGAAAATATAACACATGAAAAGGATGATGGTATTTTAGTACTTTCTGCAAGTGACACAAAATAAAATTCTTAGATCATAGATTTCGGTGCTTCTTTTCATGCCACTTCTTGCACAGATTCACTCACAAATTATCAAGAAGGTAAATTTGGAAAATTTTATTTGGGTGATAATAATTCTTCTGAAATTATTGGCAAAGGTGATATTTTTTTGACATTAGAAGGGGGAAGCCAAAGGCTTCTCAAAGATGTTCGTCACATTCGAAAGCTAAAAATAAATATGATTTTTGTCAGTTAGTTGCATAGACAAGGCTGCCATACATTTTTCTTTGCGGATTCATGGAAGGTAACCAAAGGTTCCATGGTAATTTCCAAAGGCAATAGAGTTCGTAGTTTGTATCTTGTAGAGCATCCTAGTGAGGTGGGAGCTGCTATGACAGTCATAAGCGGTGATGTATCTCTTTGGAATCAAAGGTTAGGCCATAGGAGCAAGAAAGGCCTAGAAGTGATGCTCAACTGTGATCAATTACCGGGCCTAAACTCTATAGATTTGGAATTCTGCAAACATTGTCTTTGTGGAAAATAAAAATGGGTCAGCTTCTTGAAGAATGGACATGACAAGAAGACAACATTGCTAGAGCTAGCGCACTCGGATGTCTTCGGACCTACAGAGGTAACTTCTTATGGAGGTACAAAATATTTTGTTACTTTTCTTGATGACTATACTCCAAAAGTGTGGATTTACATGATGTCTCGTAAATCTGAAGTGTTTTCAAAATTTAAAAGTTTCAAAGCACTTGTTAAAAATCAAAGTGGTCATAAAATAAAATGTTTAAAGACGGATAATGGGGGTGAATTTTTTTCTTTGGAGTTTGATAATTTTTGTGCAGATTATGGTATTCGTAGAATCAAGGTTGTCCCATATACTCCACAAGAAAATGGGGCAGCAGAAAGGCTAAATCGAACAATTCTTGAGAAAGCTAGATGTATACTTTCTAATGCTAGTTTGGGCAAAGAATTATGGGTGGAAGCATGTAATACCGCTGTTTATTTAATCAATCACAGTCCCTCATCGCGATTAGATTCCGGTATTCTAGAAGAAGAATGGTTGGGAAAGAGAATTTCTTATTCACACATTTAGGTGTTTGGTTGTCAAGCATTCATTCATGTTCCTAAGGAGAAGAGAAGTAAACTAGATTCAAAATCACAGCAATGTATATTTGTGGGCTATGGAGAAGATTAGTTTGGTTTTCGTATGTGGGATCTATTTGAGAAGAAAATTGTGAGTAGTAGAGATGTGGTTTTCAATGAGACAATATTTTCAGCCTTATTAGAGGAAACACATATAAAAGATTATGTTCCTTAAATGGATTTTGATTTGTCTCACATCTCCTCTCATAACAAAAATTCATATCCTTTGCATTCTAATATCTCACCTACCTATGTTTTAGCCCCTGCTCATTTGAATTCTTTATCATCTTCAAGTTATGATCCATGTTTTAATAACCATCATTATCTTCAGCCTGGTGACAGAGCATTCGAATATCCATTTAGCATGGGCAGTGAAGGCAGGGACTACGGTTCTAATTTTCTCCAATTCACTTCAAATGTGAATGGTCCTCTATACTTTGCAGCAACAACAGAGAGAACAGACTCACGCGAAGAAGAGTGTGGGAGTCCACCACATTCTGTGGAAGAAGCTAAGAAGGCTGGCCCACATGAATAGTAGAAGGCCCACTCTAGCCATGGGCTGCAAATCACTCTCCTCCCTGCGCAACACACTGCTGCTTCTTCATACAAGAAACACATGGCTTCTTTTCCCCATGCGCAGTATGCCAGCTCCCCCAATGCACAACATGCCTCTCCCTCTCAAGTGTAGGTAGCCTCCTCTAGTCCTCACGCACAATAAGGAAACAACTACGATGATGGGCATTTGGTCCCATCTCTCACATAGACCATTCTCTGCCCTCACGTGCAATACATAAATGTGTTTAAAAATAGCTCTAAACAAATAAATAAATTAGGGATAGCTATTGAAATCAACAACAAGTGTAGAAAGGAAACATGGGAGAAGGAAAATCAAGTTTTCTATAATACAAATTTTGGAAGTTCATTGTCCGATTCAGCAGACAGCTCTACTCAAATGGATGATAATTCTAAAACACAGGATGCATATTGTCTAGATAGAGATGTTGCATTGCCCATTGAGGAAAACACATTATTTCAATTAAGGAGGTCTACAAGATAGAGTAAGATTCCTTCTAAATTTTCAGATTATGAATTTCTATTTGCTGAAGAGGCAGAGCCCGAATTGTTAATTTTGGAGCAAGTTGAACTAGCAACTTATAAAGCTGCTTGTCTAAGCAACGATCAGGATAAATGGATGACTGTTATGAACATAGAAATTTGTTCATTGGAAGGTAATCACACTTGGGATTTGGTCCCTCTACCACCAAATCAGAAACCATTTAAGAACAAGTGAGTTTATAAACTGAAAAATGAAGGCGGAGATGCAAAATTCTATAAAGCTCGATTAGTGGTAAAAGGATACGCTTAGTAAGAAGGGATTGATTTCACTAAAATCTTCTCACCAGTTGTTAAAATGACAACCATCCGAACTGTTTTGGGACTCACAGTTGTGTGGGATCTTGAATTGGAGCAGCTTGATGTCAAGACTGCATTTCTACATGGTGATGTGGATGAGGAGCTGTATATGGAGCAACCTCAAGGTTTTATTGACAAAGGGCAAGCACACCTTTATTGTACGTTAAGAAGGAGTTTGTATGGGCTCAAGCAAGCCCCACGACAGTGGTATCTCAAATTTGATTGCTTCATGGTTGAGAAAAATTTCATAAGATATGAATCTGAACCATGTATTTATTACAAGAAACATACAAAAGGTGAATTTGTTATTCTTATTTTATATGTTGATGACATGTTGGTAGTTGGTACGAATTCTCAAATTGTTGGTGAGCTGAAAACCAAGTTGGCAAGTAAATTTTCCATGAAGGACTTATGGGCAGCCAAGAAGATTCTTGGTATGACAATCACACGGGACAAAAAGAAGAAAGAAATTACTTTATCTCAAAATGATTACATTTACAAGGTTGTGGACAGATTTGGCATGACTAATGCAAAGATAGTTTCTACTCCTTTTGCTTCTCATTTTCAGTTGTATTCTGAATTGTGTCCAAAAATACAAGAGGAAAGGGAATTCATGGACAATATTCCTTATAAATTAGCAGTTGGTATCATAATGTATGCTATGGTTTCCACTCATCCTGACGTTTCCCATGTGGTGGGAGTAGTAAGTAGGTTCATGAGAAATCCCGGAAGCTTCATTGGGAAGCGGTTAAATGCATACTAATATATTTAAAAGGCACTTCAGATTATGTTTTATGTTTTGGTGGCAACAATAAACAACTATAATGATTTACGAATTCTGATCTTGCTCGAGATTTGGATAAAAGGAGGTCTACTACCGGTTATACTTTTATGTTTTCTGAAGCTACCATTAGCTAGGCCTCAAGGCTGCAACACTCTATTTCTCTTTCTTCTGCTAAAGCTGAATACTTAGTTCTTTTTGAAGGTGCTTGAGAGATGATTTGGTTGCAACATTTACTTGGTGATATGAAGTATCAACAAGATGATTATGTTTTATTTTGTGATAGCCACAGTGCCATTTTTATGGCTCATAATCATGCATCTCAGTGACGTTCCAAACACATTGAAATTCATTCACTTCGTAAGACACATGGTCAAAGAAGGAAAGCTGAAGGTTGTTAAGATTGACACTAAGGTTAATCTAGCAAAAATATTGACCAAAGTTGTACCCAAAGAGAAGTTTGAAATTGCCAGGACTTCTCTTGGACTTGTAAAGAAAAGATAAATCAGCAGGGCGAGCAGGGGTATGGTTGATTAGTGGTAGCATCCGTTGGCCATCATGTGGGAGATTGTTGAGTTGAAGTCCAACGGACTTATTTTCTTTCCCTCCAAAAGAAGACTCTTCAACTTCTGACTCTTTGTACTGAGAGCTTATTATAAAGCTACTGTTGTAACTATTGTATTTTGTTTGGTTTTACTTTAATAAGAAACCTCTACTCAGTTTGGACTTAGCCAATTGGTGAACTACGATAAAATCCATGTTGTGTTAATTCTTTGTTTGTCTATTCAATCTGTTGTTCTTGTTTCTCTATTTATTATAGTTTTACAGATATATATTGGTGTTTTTGAAGAGAATCTAATTACTATGATATACATGTTCTATTACAAAAGAGAAGAACTTTTTTCAACGTAATTTAAATAAACCTTTCCTATTATCATGGTAAGTTCTAAGGTGGATTTCTATAAATCTCATTGTTTCATTTACTTGAAGTATGCATTAAGATATATACATGGTCTGTTAAAAAAAAAGTTTTTGGAATCATCTGCTTTAAAAGAAGCATAAGGTAGGGAATCATTTTTATTTTGCATCACTGATATTCCTGTTCAATTCCTATTTATTTTGTCCTTTCTATTATTCCTATTAAATCAACACGCCCTGTTGCACTTGGCAGAAACTATGCTCGTTAAACACCTCTATTTCCTCTAATATTAAAGTTTGTAATGGTATTTAGCATCATACATGTGGTCAATAACTCATGAAATTATGATTCACTTGTTCATAATTATACTTTTGGTTATGGGTTGTTAAATTTTTTTAAAAAATTATGTGTCAATTTTAAATAAAATTATATATTTTGCATTTCTTTTAAATTTTTTTGTTTGGAAATTACATTTTAATTTACTACTTGATTTACATATATTAAATTATAATTCAAGTTGTACATTATTCTATAATTATGTTAGACTATCAATAATTTATCACTAAAAAATATTTAAAATACTATCTATATTATCTATGATTATCTCGTTCAACCCATAAAAATAAGGAATCTATTGTAATATACTCAATTCAGTTTTAGCTATAACAACCTATACTTCAATGACATAAAAGTGATATTTCGGTTTGGAATTTGAAGATGATGTAAACTGATGAAATGTGTAAAATTGGATGAATTTTATGTCTATTTAAAAAAAAATTGGACAAGAATTGATGCAGTTTTTAAATTTTTAAAGTCTATTTTTCAATTTCTAAGTCTAGTTCCCACCAAAAAACTATATGCAAATAATAATTTTTTCCTTTGATTTCAAAATATATTTTAGATAGCATGTATAGGCCGTGCAAAAAAAAATATTGGTTTTCGATATATAGTTTCTTCGTTATGACTATTCAAAGTCAAACATACCTAAAATCCACAGTTTTCATCTCCCGACTTATTTCTCCTATCAAATGTATACCATTCAGAAAACAAATTATGTATTCTTGAAGATTAATATCTCCTTTAGTCTTAAATATAATTTTTAATTTTTTGTGATATGATTTACTATTTATCTTCCTTTTTTTGAATCAACACCTTCTCCAATGTTAAAATACCTACTTGTAGTATTTAAAAATTATAATATATTAGATGTAATCATAACACTATAAAACTTATATGAGGATAATATTGACTCTGAGCTCTACAAAAGGGTATTTAAAAAAACAAGAGTTTTGATGGAGAAATCAGCTGCAAAAGTGAGAAGTTTTGTAATTCTGTAAATTTTGCTTATTTGACTACCACATAGGATGCGGCGTAGGCACTTTTGGATGAAACAAGTTCAACCAAACCTAGCTTGATCAAAACTAGAGCGGACTAGGCACGGTCGCGTGGATGTACATACCCCTTAAGCGTCATATATTTGAGGCATTTTTTGAATAAAAATAAATTAAATAAGTTGATTTAATGTGAAATAAAAAATAATTTTTTAAATAAAATATATTTTTGGAGTTTTTGGCCTTTTTTTGCGTTCAAAGGCAATTACAAAGAAATATCATAAAGGAGAAACATATTTTTCATGGCAAGTTAATTTTACACTTTATTTTTTTGCCTTTTTTTGAAAAAAATTAAAGCATTGTTCTTATAGATATTATTTATGATTTTTTATTAGGTATATGGTTTTCATAAGGGATGAAAAAATAAAAGGTCATACAAAACGTAATGAAATTCAACCTGTTGAAGTTTAGGAAGAACCTATTGATATTGAAGAATAAGCAATTGAAGTAGGGGCACAAATTGGTAGTTTTGTGGAAATATATCTTGGGAAATTTGATGGAGATGAATGAGGATTCTCTTTATAGTCAAATCAAAGCTGATTATAGTGGTTCCCCAAATCTGGCTACATCCACTCTCAAAGGACGGAAAAAGTGTAATAACGTTTAACCAATACAATACCATTCATGGTCTATACACAACCATTTATGCAAACACATACAACTATCAAATAAAGAGACAAAAACACCCTAAAACAATCTTGACTAAAAATTTCAATGACTTTAACAAAAAAACAAAAAAATTACATGCTTATTAATTTTTCTTGAAAGAATCAATTAAAAAACAATAATCTTCTAGAAGAAATATGCAGTATTTGATTATATTTGTAAATTAACTTTTCTAACATTTTTAAACGAGTTTTGATTTTTCTATTTTATATTTATTTAACATATTTAACTTCAAATTTTTATATTTTATATTTATTTAACATATTTAACTTCAATTTTTCATATCAGATTTGATTTGAAACATTCTTAAATGATTAAATTGATTTTATCCATCCATTCATTTTTATATCTTCTTTTCTCTAATTAAAAATTTTACTTAAAATAATCATCATCTAGACAAAAGACATAACATTCAATTATTATTATGAATTAAATTTTCTGTTGTAAGTACATTTAATTAATATAACATAGAATATTAACAAAGATACCTCAAAGTTCAATTTATTTTATTTTAGATTTATTATATTAATGTAATAGAAAATACATTTAACTTGATATAATATAACTCTTCCCATATTATATTTATTTTGAAGCATTTTTAAATTATTAAATTAATTATATTTGTATATAAATTTAATAGCTTTTCTATTAGAATTTTTTACCAAAAATAAACTATCGCTCTCTATCAAAGATGCACGATGATGACGAGGATTATCAATGTGCCCATCGTAAGTCTTACAACGTAAGTAATACTTAAAAAGGAAAAAGGTCAGAGTGAAAGTGTGAATATAAAAACTGGTCTTCGACAATAACAATAGACATGCGTTTTCAACCATGGCCCACAATGAGCTGATGTTGAAACGATGTACTATGAAACCCTAATATGCTTTATAGATAAGCTACAGTCCCAAACATTGACTTATTCCTACCATCCAAAACCCTAAAATGCAATTCTGTAGCTGAGCAACATCCACTTCTTTCCACTTCTTTCACACTCTCTCTTATAGTGGCAGGGAAGAAGAGATATACAAAGAACTAGCTTGAAGAAAACTGTGACATGTTAACATCTAGACCGTGTTGTTCAATCTCCACAATCACCCTCCAAAACTCCCTAGGCCTTCTAATGCTACTGATGATTATCACACACTACCATCTGAGAGGTCTTAATATAAAAAAATAGTAATTGAAATAATTATGAAGCAGATGATGAAATATTGAAGATTATGTAGATGACAAAGGCTCTACATTAGTAACATTTCAATTTAGATTAACTTTAGATGTTCATTTGACTAAATAGTCTACATCTACATTCTATCTTTTAGGAATATGAGTAAAAGATATAGAGCCAAGTTTCATATAATAAAAGAATTCGCTTTACAAAAGAAAGCAACTTTAGAGAAGAATCAGGAAACTCTTCTTTAAAAGAGAGACAAAAATCATGAAATCTATCTCATATATCGTTCTTTTGCAACCCATCTTGTAGATTATTAAAAATTTCAGAAGGATAAATCAAACCTCCATTTAATTATTAATTTCAAACTTCATCACAAATAGAAAAAAACAAAAGACTAAACCAACATTATCACACATGACCTCACCAATTCTAGATGCACCTAAATTGTTTCAAAAGAACAATCAATACTATTTTTGAAAAACCCAATTTACCTGCCCATTCAAATTTAATAGACCATTTCATTCTAAAGTTAGAATTAGCCAAATGGCGCAAGTCTGATTGCCTCTGTACCTTTCCTGCGTGCTGAATTTTTGAAAAAATTGCTGATTTTCGTGGGAGATTGGATTCATGGGGGTTGCCTATAGCTCCCTCGAATGCACACCTTGACCCCAGAGATCGTGCTTCCGTGGAGTAAGAGGTATCCTGGAATGGCGTTTCCAATGGAAATAAGTCTGATTGTATCCTATCTGCTAAAATGTTGAATGTCTCCTCAGAGGACAATGGAAACCTTTCAAAAGGTTAACCCTTTTTTAATTGAGCTGCCCCCCTTCTTGGGTGGACAAACTCATTCAAAGAAACATCTGCTTGTTAAACAGCTCTATTTTCTCTAATATTAAAGTCTCTAATGGTATTGATCATCATACATGTGGTCAATAACTCATGAAATTATAATTCATTTGCTCACAATTAGACTTTTGGTTATGGATTGTTAATTTTTTAAAAAAAATATATGTACTAATTTAAAATAAAATTCTATATTTTGCATTTCTTTTTGGAAATTACATTTTAAATCAATACTTGATTTACATATATTAAATTCTAATTTAAATTGTAAATTATTCTATAATTATGTTAGACTATCAGTAAAATAGTTTGTCTTTTTAAATAACTATTTCAATCAAACACGTAAGTAATACTTGCAAAGGAAATGCATCTGTATTTCAATCAAACACGTAAGTAATACTTGGAAAGGAAATGCATCTGTACGATAACAAGAGACATGTTTTCTCAAGCATGGGTCAACAATGAGCTCACAATCACTTTCCTACCACCCAACTGGTTACCTGTGTGAACACAAACCTTTCACACAAATCTTGGTAATATGGATGGAAAAGATGTGCTATGAAACCCTAATATGTAGCCAATAGCCTGGTTTTAGAGTATCCTGAATCTGAGCAGGTTCGACTTCTTTCATTCTAACAACAGATAAAATGCACGTGTGCGATAATAATGCAATTGTTTGAAATGTGCTCTCCAACGATGAGCTAGCTTACAGTCCCAAACAGAATATATTCCTACCATCCAAAACCCTAATATGCGCTCCATCCTCCTCCCGAAACCCTAATTTGCAGGAAATAACCTGGTTTCGAGAGATGAATTCTGTAGTGGAGGTCGTTCACAAATAACTTGGTTTTGAGAGAATTCTGTAGCGGCGGTCGTTCACAAGACATAATCCTATCATCCAAAAATTGACCAGTGTGAACGATAGGCTTTGTAATAAAACCCTAAAATGCAGCCATCAACCTGGAATATGCTGAAACGATTAAACCCTAATAGACAGCTAATAACCCGGATTTTAGAGAATTCTGGAGCTGGACAAGGTCCACTTCTTTCACACCCTCTCTGAAATTGGCATGGAAGTAGAGATATACAAAGCATTCGCTTGAAGAAAACTGGGACATGCTAACATCTAGGCCATGTTGTTCAACCTTCATAATCACCCTCCAAAACTGCCTCGGCATTCTAATGCTACTGATGATTATTACACACTCCCTTTCCCTAATCTCCACATCAACTTTAGTAATCCCTCCCTTTTGCATAACTGTTTTCTCTCTCAGTTTTGCTTGAAAACACTCTCTCTTTGCCTTCAGTTGGCTTGCTTGGTCTTGCAGTTCTTTAATGTAATTGCCAGCCGCCTCCAGCAGACCGCCTCTGTCAACCTACAAATATTCTCAGACAGAAAAGGAAAAAAAACTATTCAGATGGCTTTTGCCTGAAGAAAATTTGAAAAAAATGGGTTTACTGCAATATTTACCTTTGGAATAGTTGTGGGCATGAGAGATTCGAGTTTCGCACAGAAATATTTCATTCGGTTCCTCCTCAACCTCTCGGCAACTGTTGCTCTTTCCCTGTTTGCAGATTCAATTATTTGTTTCAGTGCTCCCAAGGCATCACTTGATTTCATTTTTTTGGTTATATGATTCATTCTTGCCAGGCCCTCATCAGACTTAGGGTTTCTAGACATTGTATGCACTGCACAGTCTAGTTTCTCAGCAAGGGCTGCTATTTAGTTGATGTCCATGGACGCTTCAGGGTTGATAGGGATTCAAGGTTGGTTTGATTTGATTGGATATCATGCTCTTTTCTTAAAACACGGCAACACAAAATTCACATGGTATAAAAGTTGATTAAAACATCACATGCACCCACAAAGATTCGAAGCCAATATAATGTTTTTCAATGGCGTACGTAGTTTACTTGATTGATAAGTTAGCGAGCTATTATAAATGTGTAAGATTATCCTTCTTTTCCCAAAAATATAAATATAAGTTATCTCAAATTTTAAAGGACCAAAATTCAACGTCAGATTTCTATTTTTATTTGGATTAAAATAATTAGGAAACTAATAAAATAAAAAATGTTAATGAAAAATAGATAGGTATGATCAAACAAATAATTATGAAATTGTGAAGATTGAGTGGATGATAAAAACTTTCAATTTGTAATATTTCAATTATGATTAATATTGGATGGTAATTGACTAAATAGTCTATAACTGCATTCTATTTTTTTCCAATATGAATAGAAGGGATTTAGAGGCAATGTTTCAAGAAAGGAAAATAATTCTTTCCACTAAAGAATGCAACTTCCAAGAAGACTATGAGAACTCTCACTTAAAGGAGAAATTAAGATCATTAAATCTATCTCATATATCATTTTCTTCCAACCTACCTCACAAGATTATTCAAAAGGCAGATGGAGAAATCAAGCCTCCATCTAATTAGTAATTTCAAATCTCGTCACAAATAGAAAATATAATAGACCAAACGAACATTATCTCACACACACACTTCACCAATTCTAAATTCACCTAAATTATTTCAAGAAGAAAAAATCTTTACTAATTTTAGGAAACCCCACCATAATTTAAAAACATTTACTTACTCTTTTAAATTTAATAGAACATTACATTATAGAGTTATAATTAATAGAACCAACCAAATGACACATATCTGAGTGCCTTTAATTTGAAATATTACACGAGTATAAGATTATATAACATAACACTTAGCAGAAATGCAAATTTAACATCCATTTGATAACTATATGCTCTGTAACTTTCCTGCTTGCTGAAGTTTTAAAAAATTTGCTGATTTTCGTGGGAGATGACATTCATCGGGGGTTTCTTATAGGCTCACTGGAATGCACACCTTGTCCATGGAGTTAGAGGTATCCTTTGAATGATGTTTCCAATGAGAATAAGTCTGATTGTATCATATATCTGCTAAAGTGTTGGATGCCTCGTCGAAAGCTAAACCTATTTTTTATTGAAAGAAATATCTGCTCGTCAAAGAGCTCTACTTCCTCTAGTAGTAAAGTCTATAATCGTGGTATACTATTGACCATCATACATGTGGTCAATAACTCATGAAATAATAATTCATTTGCTCAAAAAAATTATAATTGGAGTTTCCAGTTATGGATTGTTACTTTTTCTAAATAAATTTTAATCCGTGTCAATCTTAAACAAAATTCTATATTTTATGTATCTTTTAATTTGTTTTATTTTGGGAATTATATCTTAATTGAGTATTTAGTTTACAAATATTATCACTTGATTTTAGTTTCTTGGTTATATAGTTCATTCTTGGCAGGGCTTCTTCAGAATTGGTTTCCAGACATAGTTCGCCTTCAGGGTTGAGATAGGGATTCACGATAGGTTTGATTTGATAGGGTATCAAACGCTTCTTAAAACGCGGCAACAAAAAATTCACATGTTTTAAAAAGTTGAGTAAAAGATCACATGCCCCAGCAAGATTCGAAGACCATGATACAGTTTTTTAATGGTGTACGTAGTTTGGTTGATTGATAAGTTAGTGAACTATGTAATATTATTCTTAAACATCATTATACGGAACAATATAAATATATTAATTCAGAACTCAGTGAAAATGAATTGTAAGTTGCAATAGTTATTGTAAAATTTAAAGGGCAAAAGTTGGAGGGGGTCAATTTTAAGTAAGTGTACATTTTGACCAAAAAGAAAAGGTAAATAACAAAAGAAATAGAAAAGCATTCACACAAAATGAAATAATACCTAATTTATAATAGATGAAAATTTTGATTATGTCTTTTAAACTATGAATATGAACATATTACACCTAAAATATTTTATTCAAAATAATAATAATAATCTTATTCACTAATATAATATTTGAAGAGTATTTTTACCAATATGAAATAATTTGGAAATGCAAACTAACATAAAAATACTAAATTCTAAAAGTAGTTATCACACACATAAGAATTACAAGTTCAAAATTATATGACAATATAGACTCCTAAAATATATTCCTTTTATATGACAACAAGACTCCTAAAATATATTCCTTTATTTCTCAATATTTAGAAATTAACAAGTTCACATGCTTGCCAACTCATATGCTACAAGAACTATTTCTCTTATTCTTCTAAAAGATACTATTTTATCCCCCAAAAATTGTCATTTTCATTTATCAATTAAATACATTATATACCATTATAGGTGTAATTGAATATTTAAATAACCCTAGAATTTAATTGAATCCCTCTAAATTTATGGTATTCTAATGCTTCAAAAATATAAATTTTTTTCCAAAGCTTGCATAATCTTTGCATCCATGCTTATCATTGTTCTTTATAGGAGATTGAGGTGTTTGAGTGGCCATTCAGGGTTGTATATTTGAAATACCTTGATACCTGCTCCTATATCATTTCATTTTGGAATGAAAATCTTGTTTGTTTTTAGTCTCCGTAATGTTCAATTTTCATGAATATTTTTCAACTTTCTTTGATAAATAGCAAGATGGCCTATTAATTGAACTAGAGATGTTTTTGAATTACTTAAATTTCTCATATTATCCACACAAAATATTTGTCTATGAAAATTCTCTTTGATCTTTTCTCTCAACTTGACTTTGATAACCTATAGATCAACACTTGAGAGTTCACTTGAATACTTGAGTTGATGGATACGAGCTTAAACTAAATACCAAATTTAATTGAAGAACTTTTTTAACAATTATATTTTCTCTTAGATATTCTACTTGAGAGATATTACTTTTATTTCCACAATTTCTCCACATAACCATAGACTATGATTAGTATTGGATAATATTTATTTAACTACTACTAGTTTGACATTCCCCATAACTATTATCCGTTGAAGATCTTTGGCCAGCTTCAATCAATTTTATTCTCTTCTTATTTTGAGGTTGCAATTTCATCATTAATCTCCTTTTTATATCCATATTATCATCTAGTTTCTTGGCATATTCAATGAAATCTGATGCTTTTTTCATGAACTCTATCTTTACTAGTTAGACAACAATTTATTTATTTATTTTTGAACCTTATCAATAACTTCCTTTACACTATTTATACTCAGATCAAATGTGGAATTAATTTATGCTATTAGCCTAGACAAAGTATTTGTACCATCAAGAATTGTATCCCATGCAATTCCATATTGCATGTCAAATTAAATCTCCACCTAAGCCTTCACCTCATCCCACTGGTCTAATCATAATTTTTTGTATAAGTTACCAAATATGTGGATTATATTGATTTAGGACAAAAGGGTACTATAGATATGTTTTCATGACACACACTAATCCCACGGTTCTAAAAAGTAAAGTTGATCATAGAAGCATTACATTTGCAATCCCTAATAGTGTAACACCTTCTTTAGTAGGCCAGTGATGTTGGGATCATTCCACAACTATTTTAGCCTTCCCTTGACCTCATTTAGGGTCTTTAGGGTCACTTGAAAACTCTCCTTGTCTTTAAATATCACATTTATTACCATTTAATATTTTTGTTATTATTTTATATTACGGTAAATTTAGGTTTTGAAGGGACCCAAAGGGGTTTCAACAAAAAGAGAAAATTAAAGTTAAACAATACACGCAGACTAGAGTTCAGAGGAAAAATACGCCCTTCAAGATAAATGCTACCCTTAAGATAAACAAAGGAAAAGATAGCCTAAAACCAAAAAAAGATAGGAATAGACTAAACATACTAAAACAATAAATAACAAGGAAAGAAGAGAGAAGACTAAACTAGTTCCTCACGCACATCAAATGCCTCAATCTTCAACTGGTTCATATCTATTGCTACCTTCTTCAGTTCTCAGAGACCCAGGGAAATATTTCCAACCTTCCTCTTCAATTTGCCTCTAGTTCTTTTGTTGGGTCCCGAGGGTTCCAACACCTTATCTTTCTCTAGCAGAACGCTCTATTTTTCTTAATTTTCCTTGTCTAGCTTATCCACTAGTCTGTTCATCGACTCAGTGATGTTTTTGATTCTCTTATGGATTTGACTCATCACCATTGGAAGGAAATAATTTCCACTCTTCACATTGTTCTTTATCTATGCAATCTTAGTCTCATTATCCTTTTTCATCTACTATAGCTCACCTAATGTCCTCTTGAGGCCTTCAACAATCAACATTTTCTCCTGTAGGGTCCACAATTTTTGCCCCAAATCAACACCATTATTTGGAGTACCCCTAGTAATGTCATATTTTGCATTTCCTATAACTATATTTTTAAGGATCTCAATGTTTCTTCTCATAGTCCTTTGCTTGATTGTAATATCCTTGATCTCATGCTATAACCACTTAAAAAGAGAGAATAAATGAATTTCGTTTTCTCTTTCCATAACGAGAACATCACAAAAATATTCAGTCATACTTAAAGTGTCTGGAATTGGGTCTTAAATCCATTGAAGATTCCTCTTTGTCCTCCCTAGGAGTATCCGCCTTAGACGACTAAGTTTTGCTGGAAATAGGGGATGAGTAACCCATATCTCAACCTACAAATCCTTGTTGTTATATTTATCCAAATAAATCCTCTTTCCCTTATCCATGTCATGCTTAACCACCAGATTCACCACTATAGGAGAATAAATAATAGGGCCCATATTTCCACAAGGTTTCAACACCTTATGCTTCTCCTTTACCTTCTCTGATGAGACCATTCTTAAAATTTATTTTAGGGTAGTTCTAATTTTAGTAGAGGGGACATATTCTTCATCATCAAAATTTGTATCTTTCCCTTTCCCCTTCTTGTGAGTATTGACCTTTCTTTGTGGGGTTTTCTAGATTTCTAAGGAAGGCATAACATCTTCCTCCTCATACTTTATTTCTTCCACCTCTTCAAATTTAGTATATTTCTCACCCATGGTTGTATTATCCTCATACTATATTACCATATTAAAGGGAGAATGAAGAGATTTATAATGATAAAAATAAGAACCAACAAACCCTCATGTATAATAGGGGTTTTTCACAAGGTTTTTCCTATGTTCTTTAAAACTAGCTTTCAGGAAAGACAAAAAATAAAAAGGTAGAGAACCCTCACATTATGAAAAATAATTTAATAAATAAAAATGGTGACTAAATGCTCTAGTAAAATGCCCGTCAAGAGTTCAATATTCCATAATATTATTAAGTACCTAGTTCCAAATTTACTTGATCTCGGATAAGTCATAGTAGTTAGTTTTTCTGCTCCTTATCCCCCAATTTCTCCTACTCCTTTATTTTTGGAAACTTGTGGATAGCCATTTCAAAATATTTATAGTCACGATAAAAGCTCCACCCTTCAGATGAGAGGTCATTCACTTTGGCGATAAACTTCTCATCGATAAGCACCTTTCTCCCAAACAATACAATGTTGCCACCTTTCCATCCCCTATTAAAGAACTCTATGATTTTAGGATCCTAACTGTGAAGATGCTCTAGGTAAGGCACAATGCCCCCATCTTACAAAATAATCCACACTTTTTTATTAGCCTTGAGGTTTTTGCAGTCAATAGGCTCAACTCTCTTATGATCCCACCCATATCTTCTTAAGAACTATGAATCATAACCAAGTCATAGACTAAGAAATTAAAACACAACAACAAGGAGAGGGTAAACAAGACCCAAAAATTGTGTGAATATTTATTGATATGATGAATTCGAGTGTTGTACAAGAAATGATGTCAACTTCATTTTTAATTTAACCTCCATCATTAAATTTAAATATGCTACCCACTTTCATCATCCTATCATGGAGAAGGAGCATGCTAATATTTTCCTCTTGTTTGTCCTGATCCTGCTTGGTGGGAATTCCCTTACTTCCAGCTGTTAGTATAAACTACCCTATACCCAGGTGCAATTCTACAGAAATCCTCTAGAACAAAGAGATAATCAACACATAAAGATTTATTGCAATGATCTAATGATATGTTTACAAAGGTACAAAGGCTTTGCTTATATAGGCAAGAGCATATAGGAAACATGGACCAAGTGGAGTTCTAAACAATATCCTATAAGATAAGGTAGAGTCCAAATCAGAATCAACAAGATCTATCTACCTCTTTAATGAGGTTACCTAAGTAAACTTAGATAAAGAGTAAACAGTAAGACTATTTGTTCCAACACCCCATGCTTAAGTGAAACTTAGGGAGTAAGACAATGTAGTACAAATATTTTATGGTCCCAACAACAAAGCCATCTTAGGTACCCATATAAAACTACAAAGAAAAATCTCGTAACCTGAGAAAAGCAAAAAACCCAGTGGGAGAAAACTCCTCTCCAAAAGAGAGAACATGAACATTTTAGATGCCTTAAAAAATATGTCCTTAAATCATAAACATGAACATCATTGAAGCACGAAGAATCTGTAGACTACTATTGATGACTGATATGGTGCTATATATGATCATCTCCTCTGAAGAATATGATGATCAAGAAGATAAAAATCTATGTGAGTGCTCCAAATGACACTTCTCAAACATTGATCAAATCAAAACAATGACAATAGAGTCTATCGATTGAAGATACAAACAACACAAGGATCTACAAGAGTGACCTTCACTACACAACCAATGATTTTGTTTGAGTGATACCATTTTCACTTCTCAAGCATGTTGAAAATGAATTTGCAATAGTATTATAAAGGAATGAAAGAGTGTGGAAAAACACTTCAAGCTAAACCAAGGAAGCCTCCACAAAAAGGAATGTAAGAGTGTCTCTGTTAGAAGTTGTAATCTTTCCTTGGTGTATTTATAAACCAAGGTTAGATCTTTTCTTCCTTTCTTGTTCTAATATATTAGGATATAAGTCAAGGTATCCTAATATATTTCTTTTTGTCTTCTTTCCTCCTCATTCTATTTTGTCCTCTAGTAGAATAAGTAAGGACAAATATTTATTGTAATTTGTAAATTTAGTTTATTCCTCCTTATGAGGAATCTCACACTTGGCCTCACACACTTATGAATGGTGGCATTCATTCTCATGGGAGT
>MU223815.1:1819077-1847051 GCA_018584345.1 Thuja plicata | reverse complement strand
ACCCTTTGATTGTAAACCCCCAAGTAAAGATTAAAGGGGGGTGTTAGAAGTTGTAATCTTTCCTTGGTGTATTTATAAACCAAGGTTAGATCTTTTCTTCCTTTCTTGTTCTAATATATTAGGATATCAGTCAAGGTATCCTAATATATTTCTTTTTGTCTTCTTTCCTCCTCATTCTATTTTTTCCTCTAGTAGAATAAGTAAGGACAAATATTTATTGTAATTTGTAAATTTAGTTTATTCCTCCTTATGAGGAATCTCACACTTGGCCTCACACACTTATGAATGGTGGCATTCATTCTCATGGGAGTTACATTTTGAACTCCTTCTCTCATCTCTACTTATAGAGATATTTCTCCTTTCTCCTTACACACATACAACACTTCTTCTCTCTCTCTCTCTATCTTTCTTCAAAATATTGTATGAGCTAAAGCTCTCTCTCTCTCTCTCTCTGGCTATTTTTCCCATTCATAATTCACGGGGGTTTTTTTACGCTTTTCCCCCTTCAAAAACTTCTTATCTTCTTTGTTGTTTCATTTTGGTGTATGCTCTAAGGTTTAGCTTGATTCATGATAATGTTCCTTTTTCCTTACTCAATTGGATTAATTTGTTCCTAGCTCTAATTTATTTTCCATTTTAACAGTCTCAACACACTTAAAGAGAAACCAAGGAAGCATTAGCATGAAAAATATGACAACCCCCCCATAATTTTGACTTGGGGAGGTATAAGAGATCTATTGAAATGATTTGTCAACATTCATCTTGGTTGACGTGTTGTGAGTTATCAGTATGTTGTGGTCGACTTGTGGTGGCCCATTTATTGGGCGTGGCACACCAAATTATGTTTGGCAATGCCCCATTTATTGGCTATGCTTTCCCTTATTTCCCTATATTTAATATTGGAGGGCACATTCTTAACATAGTTTGCACATGCTTAAAATACTGGTCAATGCCTTTCATATCAGATGTCTGCTACCATGTTAGAATTGACTATCTTATACCTAGGAGCCAGTCTACAGACATCCTATAGAATAAAGAGACAATCAAAAAATAAATATGTATCAAAATGAGGTAATGAGATATTTACAAAGGTACAAAGGCTCTTCTTATATATTAACCAGTCAACATTTCGTCCCTTGTTCGCAAACTAGTCAGCAACATGGTTAGCTTTACGATAGATTGGGAGATATGGATTTTTTCAAAAGAATAAATAATATATTTTAAATTTTTAATCCAATCCTAAATTGGCCAAGAAGTATTATTCCCATTCTTAAGGAATTTTATAATGTTGTTAGAGTCACCTTTGTCATGCACATTCTTCCAGTTTAGTTGGTGAGCCAAACTAATCCCCTTGTAGGCCCCTATGGCTTTGGCTTGGTGATTAGTCTAAATTCCAAAACTGAGAGATCCACCATCGCAATAAGAGTTTAATTTTTATCTCTCAACACTCTGCCACACCCTTTCAGTCCAAGATTACCCTTGGTCACCAAGTCAAAATTGAGTTTGACCCAACCAACTAGTGAAGGAGTTCAAACACATCCATCTCTAGGATTCTTTAAAAGATTTGGAGGCTTCAAAATATCAACCTAAATTTTTGAATTAGCCACCACCCAATAGTCATAGATCTTGTATCTTATCTTCCCCTTGATATAAGTAGGCCTGCTAAAAATATTGATGTTCTTAGTGATGGCTCTATAAATAGTTTCGTCGAAACAATATTTGAAGATAAAAATTTCTTTCTAAAAAATGAATTTTTCCTCTCTTTCCAGATTCCCCTGGCCACATGTGGGAGAGTGAAAGACAAGAGGCATGGAAGCACAAGGTTAGATCTCATAGGATTCTAGTGGGAAAAAATCTAGAACTAACCGATGGAAGACCCACTTAAGATTCCTCAAATGAAGCACCATGTTTCAAATATCAATAATAAAATGATAGTGTAGAATCAGATGAGAGGTAGATTCAAAATCTACCTGATAGAGATAACATACATTTGGGATAATAAATATTCTCCTTAGAAGATTATAAATATTAAGAATTCTATTCTGAAGCAGGATCCAGAAAAATATGGTCACCTTTGGAATCAGATCCTTAAACCATGCCTTAGCCCATAGAGGAGGACGGTTGTGAGACTGGGAAAGCATAGTCACAGCCAAAGCGATAGTAAAAATCCTTGAAGGAGTCCCTCTTCAAATGAGGAAATCTTCCTCTCTGTTTCTATCTATTAAAAATGAGTTAAGAGAGAATTGGAGAGGTAAAGGTGAGGGTCGATTTGAGTAAGGGCAATCCAATCTTACTTTAACATATAGTCTCTAAGAAATATTCAAAATTGAGCTTTACAAACTATGCTAAATTTCTCAAAAACAAAATTATGGTAGAGGGTATCTTTTCCAAGCCAAAAATCTTCTCAGAAGATATTTCTTCTTTCAGATATGACCCTCTAGCAAACACCTTTCAATATAATGTTTCTATCTTTGATAGTATTGTTCCAAAGAGTAGAACAGATAGGGAGGCTCTTCAATGACCTACATGTTTCTCTTCTCTAGTCCCTTTTGGGACCACTTAGGGTTTTTTTTTCCAAAAAAATACTACCTTATGATGATTGAACTCTCTTTTCCATCCTAGTCTCCTAGAGCTTCTCTATCAATTCAATGTGCTCACTCTTCTTGCTTGAGCTCATAGGGTAACCTCCTATACTAACTTCCTAGCCCTTTCCCACTCATCTTGCAGGAGCCTAGGGGTTCCAAAATCATCCATTTAGATCCCAAGGATTCTATTTTGCATGGTCTTCAATCCATTGTCCTATCTATTTCAAGTTTCCTTGTTCCTAGGCCTACTAGGCTTGTAGGTCTCAATTAGCCCTAATTCTGAGGTTTTAGGACTCTAACTCAAAAATATTGCAAACAACATACTGTATTCTTCACCTTTCTGGATACCCTTTTGGGAGATCTTAAGGATTTCATAAGTTTTACTTCTACAAATATCCATACAATGTCAAACCCTAATATGAGTTATTTATAAGGAAACAAGCTTGAAATCAGTTTTACAAATAGAAATCCACTCAAATGGATTCATATTCTCTTTTTCCCTTGACCAAATTTCTATCTTTCCTTTATACACACCTCCATGTCATTGAATTTGACAATCCAATCAGCTCCTGCAAATTGTTAATCTTTGTTACTCTTTCTTCCTAGTTGTGCTATGGGAGAGCTTGCCTAGGGAAATACTTTAAAATTAGAAAACATCTTCTTCAGGACTCTAACAAAAAACAAAATATTTTACATAGACTCTAATTTCATACCTCCAAGGGAAATGAGCTTCCCACAGAGGGGTTTCAAGGTAGAGTCATTTTATTGGACCCAACTCTATCTAGTCCAGTGAACAAGAACTAGAGACAAAAAATTATTTTACACACACAAAACTTAGCAAGAATCAAAGAAAAATTACATACAGAAGAAAATAGTCTACACTAACTAACTATAATGAAATATTTTTAGATTCAATGCATTGAACATGAGTTTCACTAGTTGCAACAAGTATACTATATAAACACCAGAGAACTTCCACACATTTACTATTGGAATTCATGCCAGAATGGTACCAACCCCTTTGAAATTCCTAGGAAAACCTTAAATATTTCCTCCCATCATGTTTCTCCCATTGGGTCCGACCATAACTGACTTAGGGAAAGTTTCATTATTTTTCCCAAATGTTGTCATGCAACATTGAAAAGTTGCAAAAGTTGCTCTAGCAACTTTTTGCAATGTTTACAACCTAGCTTCTTC
This sequence comes from Thuja plicata, assembly GCA_018584345.1. Taxonomy (NCBI): domain Eukaryota; kingdom Viridiplantae; phylum Streptophyta; class Pinopsida; order Cupressales; family Cupressaceae; genus Thuja; species Thuja plicata. Next base: position 1,843,269 of record MU223815.1, on the reverse strand, counting down.
CAATTCATTGACCCAACCTATGGGTGCATAATGAAGTATATAGCCTCATAAAAAATATCTAACACAAAAAAAACACATTCTGACCCCTCTAAACTCTTTTATCATGGGGTGATCACATTTGGTCTATGTGCTCATTGAGCAATTTAAAGACAAAATTACAAACACAACAAAATCTCACAAACTCTATCCTGTTTCCAACCTCCTAATAAACTCCTAATATCACTTATTCACACCATGACCCATAGAGAATCTTGCAAACCAAAACTTGAGGGTTGAAAACACTTAATCTCTAGGTGCTCCTGCACCATTCTTCCCTAGTAGGAAAAGAACTCAAGTCACATCAGGCGAAAAGAGTGCAAGATCAATTCCTATATTCTGGAAATCACTTTTAGGTACCCAAGTGGCTTCATTATCATACATGTATTTCCACTCGAGCATGTGATCCATTTATATTTTTTGCCTAGTCTTCTTAGCCACTCTAGAGCCAAAAATATTCACTGCTACTAGGTTGGATGTAGAAGGTAATTGTTGTAATTCAGGACCTATCTCTGCAAAATGAGAGATTTCCTTGTCATCATCTTGACTAGGAACCTTATAAGGAATGAGATCTACCACATTTAAGATACGGGATAGAGCTATGTCTGGAGTTAGGTCAAGCTTATATGCATTACTACCACATTTATCCAAAATTCTACATGGCCCTAGTCTTCTCATTTGTAATTTTCTTGGGACCCCTTTGGGTATTCTATCCTTGTTAAGATGAGCCATCACAAAGTCGCCTACCTAAAACTGTACATATTTCTTCTTCAAGTCAACTTTATCCTTTATCTTTTGAGTATTCTATGTCAGGGTTTGTTTTACTTGGTCATGAACCTCCTTCATGGATTGGGAAAATTCCTTAGCATAACCATTCCTCTTCTCATATGGACTACAAGATCTCTAAGCTCCAACACACCCCTAGGATGTAGGTCAAAAAAATTTCAAATGGAGATTTTCATGCTATCTTATTCACTGTATCATTGTATGCAAAATTTTCTTGGTGTACATGACCTGACTCGAAGTCTTCCTATACTCCTTTGTAAGAATCTTAGGAGATTCCCTAGGCTCTTGTTTTCAACTTCTGTCTGCCCATTCTTTTGGAGATGGTATGCATACCCAAATGCCAAATTAGTACCCAATCTTTGCCACAATGTTTCCAAAAATGCCCAATGAATTTGGGATATCTGTCAAACACAATAATAATTGGTAAGCCATGGATCCTGATCGCCTCCTTAAATAACAAATTTTCTATCTAACATGCATCATGAGTCACCTTACAAGGAATGAAATGACTTATTTTACTAAACCTATGTACAACAAACATGTTGTCAAATCCATTCTTGGTCCTTAGCAACCCAACAATGAAATCCATGCTAACACACTCTGATGGTTTATTGGGAATGAGAAAAGGTTGATATAGAACAGCATTTGAAGATATTCCTTTGGATTTCTGACAGATGGAGAAAGTTTCTACATACCTCCTAATATCCTTTTTCATCTTAGGCCAGTAATAAAACCTTTGTACTAACTCCATTGTGTTATTCAATCCAAAATGGCCCCCTAGGATACCATTATGCTTGTCCTATATTATATTTTCTCTCATGGACCCCCTAGGTACACACAACTTCCCACCTTTGAACAATAGTCCCTCTTGTAAGATATAATGTACATAGTCACAATGAAAATGATTTTCAAACTCTTCACATACATTGTAAGTCGTAGACAAATCTTCATGTCCTTTGTAGAGCTCCTTGAAACTATCAAGTCCTATGCTCTTTAATTGAATTTCTTGTATAGTCAGTGCTCTCCTACTTAAAGAATCAGCAAGCTTGTTATTTTGACCTTTTTATGTTTAATGGTAAAGGTGTATGACTGTAGATATTCCACCCATTTAATGTGCCTATTATTTAGTTTGTCTTGTGAGTTCAGAAAACTCAATTCTTGGTTATTAGTAAAAACTACTTTCAAACTCCTTGGGAAAGTGGTAGTGCCTCCATTTTCTTTGTGCTTGGATGAGGGCATAAAGTTTCAAATCATAAAATGAATATTTTATTTTTTATTCATTGAGCTTCTCGCTGAAAAAGGCTGGAGGCCTACCCTCCTAACTTAACATTGCTCCCACTACAACATTGCTTGCATTACATTCAATGGTGAAGATCTTGTCAAAGTTAGGTAACACCAATATAGGTTGTGTGGACACTTTTTATGACAACAATTCAAACCCTACATCTAGTGCTTCTATCCATTGAAACTTTGTCTTTGCATCACCTTTTATGGTGTCTAGGATGAATGTACATATCCCACTAAATTTTCCAATGAATTTTCTATAAAAATGAGCTAGTCCATCGAGACTCCTCACCTCACTTGCTGACTTGGGAGTAGGCAAATTGACTATTGCTTCTACCTTTGACACATACATCTTTAAATCACCTTTGGATATCACAAACCCAAGGTACACAATCTCCTACTTCATAAATTCACATTTATCCAAATTGATAGTTATTTGTTGATCATGTAACTTCCTTAATACAATTTCCAAATGTCTAAGATGATCATCTTTAGTTTTGCTAAAAATTAAAATATCATCTAGATAAAAAACTACAAATTTTCCAATATAGTCTTTGAGGACCTCATTCATCAGCCTCGTGAATGAACTAGGAGCATTAGCGAGTCCAAATGTCATGAAAATCAATTCATAAAGGCCTTCTATGGTTTTGAATGTTGTCTTCCACTCATCTCTCTCCTTGATCTGAATATGATGATATCCACTTTTAAGGTCTATCTTGGTGAAGTATTGTACACCTTCCAAAGAATCCATAAGCTCTTAAATTCTTGGAATGGGAAACCTATACATGATTATAATTATATTGATGGTTCTTGAGTCTGTACACAATCTCCAAGAGCCTCATTTGTTGCATGCTAAAACTATTGGAACTACACATGGGATAATTCTTTTCTTGTTCTGTCAACTATTAAGAAGCTCTTGAACTTGTTTGGTCACTTATTTATTCTTCTCTGGTGTCATCTTGTAAGTAGCTTTGTTAGGAAAGGAATCCCCTGGAATGAATTCTATTTGATGACTTATTACTCTTTGTGGTGGAAATTTAGCAGGGGTTCCATCATTGATAATGTCCTTAAATTGGGCTAACAAGGTTTGTACCTCTGTAGGGTTGTGTTCAATCTTATCTTTCTTCTCTTCTTTTGGTTTCACAACTAATGCCAATCTAGCTCCTTCTCCTTCCTTGAGAGTGTCCAAAAACTCTTTTCCACCGAATAATAACACATTATGACCACTAGAATTACCCTCTTCTCTATCTCATATAGACTGTATATCTTATAAGTGACTCCATCTTTTTGGAAGGAGTATGAGTTCTTTTCTCCATGATGGACTGCCTTTATATCATATTGTCATGGCCTGCCTAATAGCAGATGGTAAGAATCTATTAGAAAAATATCACATAAGATTATGTCTATTTAGCCTCTTATGGTGAACTCCACCCAAGTTTATTCATTTACTAAAACATGTTGCCCTTTATCAAGTCAAGTAACCCTATAGGGATTACTATGAAGTATTCTTTGCAGTTTCAACTTTCTTACTACCTCTTTTGATACTATGTTATCTCTGGACCTGAATCCACAACAACCTTGCACACTTTTCCAGAAATCTTGCAATTTATCCTAAATAAGGATCCCCTTTGGCTTGGCTCCTCCTTCATAGGTTATTTTTATCAAAACTCTTCTGATCATGACTTTCTCTCCAACCTATGAGTTTAAACTCACCTTGGGTGATTTCACACTTGCAGTTTCCTCTTGCACATAATTTATTCTCCTAGCCCCTTGGGATGAAGAAGATTGATCTGGACATTTATAGGCAGGGTGCCCAATTTGGTGGTAACTGTAATATTTAATTTTGGAGAAGTGGGATCCTCTCCCTAATCCTCCATACCTACCTTTGTTGCTGCTACTAGATCCCCTTCCTCTATGCTCCCTCTGCTATTGGAATCCCCACTTTTCTCTGCCAAGTTTGATTCCCCTTGGGATCTTTGGTCTGCACTTCTTCCACCAAAACTTCCTTTGTGGCATCTATTGTCTCTTCCTCTACCTCTACCCTGATTTCCATGCTCATACTTATTTTTTCTTTTCTCTTCCACCTTGAGTGCCAACTGATAGCACTTGTGGACTTTTTTAGGACTCAGCAAGTTGATCTCCTCTTGGATACTCCACTTTAACACATTCAAGTATCTTGAAACCTTGATACTTTTTTCCTCTATCACACTGGAACTTAGACAAAAATTTTGGAATCCTTCCATGTAGGTACTCAAATCTATTTCTTTCTGTCTCAAATTTTTCCTCTTCCTATGGAGTTGAATTTCATAATCATCAAGAATGTATATTTCTTTGATCTTGGAAATCATGCCCTTCCAAGTGGAGATTGAATTCTTACCCTCCTTTTGTCTCTTAACTTGGAAAAAATTCCACCATGTTAAATCAAACCCTCTCAATCTTGATTTGGCCACCTTAACCTTTTGGGCTTTAGTTACACCTTCACATTCAAAATGATTCTCTAGACCTTCAATCTATCCAATCACCAGGTCAGGTTCCATTTTTCCACTAAAGAGTGGTATCCCTTCCAATGCCTTGCCTCCCATGGCTTTAAGGGTTTTTAGAAAAGGTTCTTCTTGCAAAAAAGGATCAAGTTCAGGGACTTCATCTTCCACTACTATAGTTTTTTTTTCCTTTTCACCTTCGCATCTACCTTTTCACTAAATTCCATAGTCTTTGCTTCTACCTCGCCCATCTTGAGATCAAGTTTCTCTAATATCTCTTTAAGAAACTGGTTCTCTTCTTCTTGGTCATCAATCTTCATGGCCAACTCTGCATTTGTGACCATCTTGGATTCTCCAACTGATTCAATATCAGAAATACAACTCACACTAGCCCAAAAATTTAGTCTCTGATACCACTTTGATAGGGAGGTTCTTCAATGAGCTACTCTTTTCTCTTATCTAGTCCCTTTTAGGACCACTTAGAGTTTCTTTTTTCCACAAGCCTACTACCTTAGAAGGATTCAACTCTCTTTCCCCTCCTACTCTCCTAGAGTTTCTCTATCAGTTCAATGTGTTGACTCTTCTTGCTTGAGCTCATAGGGTAAGCTCCTCTAATAACTTATGATACCTTTCCCAATCATCTTGTAGGAGCCTAGGGATACTAAAATCATCCACTTACATCCCAATAATTCCATTTTGTGTGGTCTTCAATCCATTATCCTATCGATTTCAAGTTTCCTTGTTCCTAAGCCTACTAGGCTTGTAGGTCTCAATTTGCCATAATTCTAAGGTTTTAGGACTCTAACTCAAAACTATTACAAATAAAATTATACACTCTTCACCTTTCTAGATACCCTTTTGGGAGATCTCTAGGATTTTTTAAGTTTTACTTCTCCAACTCTTCGTACAGTGCCAAACCCTAATATGAGTGACTTATAAGGAAACAAGCTTGAAATCAATCCTTCAAATGGAAATCCACCCAAACAAATTCATATGTTATGTTTCCCTTCAAGGCTTTGTCTTTCCTTTATACACACCTCCATTTTATTGAATTTGACAATCCAATCAGCTCCTGCAAATTCTTAATCTTTGTTACTGTTTCTTCCTAACCAGGCTATGGCAAAGCTCGTCTAGGGAAAGAGTTTAAAAATAGAAAATATCTTCTTCAGGACTCTAACAAAAAGGAAAAACTTTACATAGACTCTACTTTCATACTTGCAAGGACCATAAGCTTCCCAAAGAGGGGTTTCAAAGTAGAGTCATTTCATTCGACCCAACTTTCTCTAGTCCAGTGAACAGGAATCAAAGAAATAAATTTATTTTGCACACACAAAACATAACAAGAATAAAAATAGAAAGGAAAGAGTCTACACTAACTACAATGAAATATTTACAGATTCAATCAATTGAGCACGAGTTTCACTAGTTACAACCAGTACATAGTATAACCACTAGAAACATTGTCACACATTTATTATTGGAAATCATGCCAGAATGTTACCAACCCCTTAAAAATTCCAATGAAAACCTTAAATATGTCCTCCCATCATGTCTCTCTCATTGTTTTTTACCCATAACTGGCTTAGGGAAAGTTTCATTATTTTTCCCAAATGTTGTCATGCAACATTGAAAAGTTTCAAAAGTTGATCTAGGTACTTTTTGCAACTTTTACAACATAGCTTCTTCCAATTAATTTACCCAACCTATGGGTGCATAATGAAGTATATAGCCTCCTAAAACATATCTAACACAAAAAAAAACACATTATGACCCCTCTGAACTCATTTTTCATGGATGCTCACATTTAGTCTATGTGCTCAATGAGCAATTTCAAGACAAAATTACAAAACACAATAAAATCTCACAAATGCCATCCTATTTACAACCTGCTAAAGGAATCCTAATATTCCTTATTCACACCATGACCCATAGAGTATCTCACAAACTAAAACTTAAGGGTTGAAATTTTGAAAACACTTAACCCCTAGGTGCTCTTGCACCAAGAACCCTTGGGCAGATTGTTAGAGTTTAGAAACTAGACAAGGAAGGTAGAAAAATATTTTTTATGCCATATTGTATTTCATTCTTCTCTAACCTAATATGTTCTCCAAACTATTTAGCAAGGAGGATATTGTTAAACATTCTAATACTTCTCTTACCCAAGCCACCAACACGCTTAGGCTTACACATTTTCTCCCAAGCAATTAGAGGCACTGTCTTCTTATCTTCCACCCCCATCGAAAGGAACATTTTCTGAAATTGTTCAATGATATCTACAAATTTGAAAGGAATCTTGAATAGGATCGTTGCATAGATAGGTAAATTTTGAAGAGTATCCTTAAGAAACTAGAGTTTTTCATCCTGGCTAAGCACAGCTCCCTTCCATCCAAAAAGATCCTATTAAATCTATCCACAAGAAAAATCTAGAAATATTCTGGTGGCTTCATACAGAGCAAAGATCCCAAATAGGTAGAGGGAAGAATTCCAATAGAACATCAAAATATTTCAGGAATCTTCTTCCTTATAGCTTTTAGAGTGTTGAAAAAATAGACATGACTATTATCTTTTTTATAGGTTTCCTAACACCCCTCTCATGAAGGTTAAGAACATGCTTAATGGATTTAGTTTCCCCAATAGTCAAACTTCCCATCAAAATAGTATCATTAATGAACTGTTGATGGGGGAAAGTTTGATTGGGAGAAGAAGGTTTAAGCCCTTTAATTGAACCATTTAGCACTTGCTTATGCATAAATATTCCCAAACTCTCCACCATAATAATGAAGAGGATAGGAGAGATCAGGTCCTCCTTTCTGAGATAGTTTGAAGTCTTGAAGAAGTGTGATGGTGATCCATTGACAATGGCTATAATTATTGAAGAGGAGACAAGCTTCCATATGTGTTGCAAGACTCTTTCTGAGAATCCAAAATCTTTGAAAACCTTAAAAAGAAATCTCCAATCAACATTGTCATAAGATTTCTAAAGATCTAGCTTCAGTAAAATACCCTATCTCTGAGAGGCTTTGAGAGAGTGCATATTCACATGGACTATAATGATGGAGTTGAGAATTTTCCTTCCTAGAATAAATCAATTTTTCTATGGAGAGATAAGTGATGGAAGAAGAACCAACATATGAGATGTTGGAACTTTAGCAATAATCTTATAAAAATACTTACAGAGGCTAATAGGATGGAAAGTATCTAAAGATTTATCCCCCAGAGTCTTGGGAATGAGACCCAGGAAGCTGGACTTCATCTCCTTCAAAATCCTCCTAGTCCCAAAGAATTCCTTAACTTCATTGCTAACATCTGCTTCAATAATGTCCCAAAAAGAATGAAATAAGAAGAGGGGGGAACCATCAGGCCCTAGAGCTTTGTTTCCTTCAAAAGATAATACAACCTTCTTAATTTCTTCCCTTCAAGGGATAGCTTCAAACATTTTTTTTTCTTCATTCAAAAAGTTTGGGATCACCTCTAGAAGAGAGTGTTGGGATTCATCATCCAAAATAGAATCAACCATAAGAAGATTAGAGACAAAGTTAACCAATTATCTTCTTATACCATCCTCATCTATCTAAAATTGTTCTTCATGAGATAATCACTTATGTTTGTTACTCTATGCTTAAGAGTTGTTAAGTGGAAGAAACAAGTACATTCTTGTCCCCAATAGATAGCTATAGAGATCTAGATCTTTGTTTCCACAAGTTCTTTTCTTTAGAAATTATACTATGGTATTGTACCAAAATATTTTTTTTTCATGCAAGGTAATCATCTTTTTGTACCTTTCTTTCTAGATTTTTCTTGGATTTATTTCAATTGAGATTGGAGGGAGGACTTATAGAAAAAATATCCCCAAAAAATTCTTTGTTCTATTTCCTAACATTAACCTTGACTTCCTTGTTACATTAAACTTTGACTTCCTTAACATTAACCTTGACTTCCTTGTTACATTAAACTTTGACTTCCTTAACATTAACCTTGACTTCCTTGAGTTTCATGAATCAACATAATACTAGGTTTATGATCTATGGCTACATTATGCAAAATGTCATGTTTTTGGTAGCTATTAGGCCTTATTATATTCCTCAATAAAAGTTTCATTTCTTTTGTGCGGATCCTAGAGAGGCTATATACATGATTGTTCTGTGAACACCATTAGCTATGCTTTGCTGAATTTCTTGTTCCCTATGCCACTTTCAAGATTTTTCCCTAAACTCTTGGACACTCCACAATCAGTTTTATCTCTATTCCTTGTGGACATCCTTATGTGAGTCACTTTCAAGCTTTTATTTTAATTTCTATCTGTCTTGATAGACGATGCTTCCTCTTTTGAATTTGTGTCTTCAAAACTCATATTTTCCTTGCTAGAAATATTTATATCACTTTGGATTTTATATTGAGCTTGAGCTTCTAGAACCACATTTTGATCAATTTTTGAAAAAATATTACACAAGATCCTTTTCCCCCCTCATGCTCTAGAAAGGTCAAAAACATTTTTTTTTACCTCAAAAAGGGGAATCTTTTATTGAGCCTCTAGGGATAGAATAGGCTTGTGAGTCCTCTCCAAACACCCTTCACTAGGGAGACAAACAAAATATGGGTCCACAACGTTTCACCCATCTCCACATGTAGTTCTACTGTTGGGGGAGAAAATTACTAGTCTTTTTCTTATGGCTCTCTCTCACTGCTTTTATTTCCTACCTTTGCAACTTTAAGTTCATCCATAGGAGTATCATAGGCAGGGCCAAAAAGCCCCTCTTTAACTTGTATTTTGTCATATCTTTGAGGAAGATCTGTCACCTAGGTCATTGCCTGATTTGATTTCTTATTATCCTTAGAAGCCTATTTGGGCTTCCAAACCTTAGTCCCTTTAGCCTTAGGGCATTATGTTTTACTAGCTTTAAGTGGGTAATTTTTTACCCAATGCCCTAATTTCTTGTAAGTGAAATAGACAAATGAGAGTGATTCATACTCTATACATTGTACCCTTTTACCTATCTTGGATGATATCTTAATCAATGTAGGGAGATTTGTGGAGTGAATCATCACCACACAAATCCTAGCATACACCATTCACTTTCTTGCTGTTGTCAAGGTGTAAATAGAAAGCAGTTCCCCAAAGGAGCTTTTAATGCCTCTCTAGACATTCTCATGCTAGTATTCTAAGGGTTGGCCCAGGTGTCGTACCCCAATAGGAACATCATAAAAGAAAGCATCAAAGAAATCCATTCTAGGAGTCCATATTTTTAAAGGCTAATGATATTTTTCCAATAACCCATGGGCCCCCATAAATCATTTCAATCAGGTCTTCATTACAAGAGAAGGAAAATGAGAAAAACCCTCCAAGAATAAAAAAAAATCTCAACCTAGCCCTTAAGCTTCCACTTTTTCATAACTAAATCCATGATGACCTTAATATTGGGTCTAGGGCCCAAGAAATTCCCCACTAGGGAGAGATCTATAATGGAAATATTATGGTCAATAACTTGTTCAGGGATCTTAATAATAACCTTACCTTTGTCTATATTAGAGAAAATATCAACTATAGGGAAGGCAAAATTTTCAGTCATCTTAACTCCAAACCAAGACACCCAATTTATAGTCTTTTTCCCCTCATACTATCTAACCTTAGGCTGGCCCCAAGGTGAATCACCTTTTTAGGGGCAGGGGTAAAATTTTTAGAAGGAATATCAATATTTTGACCCCCAATATGATGTGTAGGGGTACTGTTTTCTCCAAGAAAAAGATTAGTGTAGATCTTACCTCTTGGGTCCACCTAGGCATAGCACATAGGACAAGGAAACCCCAAGTCAACATCCTCTGAATCTGCACCCAACTTTCCAAAACCATATCACTGTTCCTATTGACCCTTATACTGATCTACACCAGCCTATGTAGGAAAAGAACTGGTAGAAACAAGGGGCCCGACACATTAGCTTCTAATCCCTCTCTAAACCCATCGCTAAGAAATCTTCATGCTCTTCTCCATTCAAACATAATTATTTTCATATTTCTTGTTATTTTTAATAGCCTATGTCACTTCCAATTCATTTACTTTATTTCCTTATACCTTCTAGACATGGCCCTTGTTGAGCATTGCTAGGTGTTGGGGGAGGACGAATCAACACACTTAAGATTTAAACAATTCTATGTCATAGGTGAATTAATTTAATCAACAATCAGTAGGAGATAAAGTAATGATTGTCAATACACATGAACACATATTAACACTAGATTTACATGGAAAAACCAATATGGGAAAAATTGTACAGTGAGAAATGTACTTACTATATCTAAATATCTTATTACAATATTTTATGCTAGAAGCCAAGGAACTCATTAACCCTACTAGTTCAAGCACATTTCCAAGGATTACACTAATCTTCAATTAATAGAAAATAGAAACTTACTATTCCATGAAGGATAAAACTTAATTTCCTAATCAACTATAATGGCCTTCTAGTTTGATTATTTTATCATATCTTTAGTTTTCCTTATTTATGTAGAATTACCTTCACTCTTGAATTATACAAACTTCCAACAATATGAACACCAAATTTACTTGGAAATCCCAATATGAGAAAAACCAATGGTGAGAAATTAACTCATTATATCCAAATATCAAATTAGAAAATTTTAGCCTAGAATCCAAGGAACTTACTTTCCCTGCCGATTTAGGCACACTATCAAGGATTACACTAATCCTTAATGAATGAGGAATATAATAGAAATTTACTTATTCAACAAAGATAAAACTAATTTTTTGATGCAATGAAATGATGTTCTAATCTTATTCTTCAATAAGCACCTCCATTATGTCTTGTTTGAATAGACTGATATTTGCACTTGAATCATACAAATTTCATATATTTCTCTCACACTCACATCTTAATCTCATTCCTTTCTACTATAATATATAGATATTTTTCCATTAGAAATATTTACAAGGTTAGCAATAAGTGGTCGCTAGACTTGCTGAACACTTGTTTATACAAGTTCACAAAAAATATAGAATGAAAGGAAAATAAAAATAGAAATGATAAGAAGTTTAGAATGTCACATAACTAGACTTAATAGAGAAAATAAAGAACATGAGATTGAAATTACAGAATTTATTAATTAATACACTCAATAGAGTTCAAATAGTATGTTCTACACTGAATCAATTATGTATAAGTCTTATAAGTCTTTATATTATACCGATTTGGCCTGTATACTCCACCTCTATAACACAGTGAGATCATCCATGTATATAATGATGCATTTCCCAACCAAATATTTGAAGGTGTAGTCCACGGCCCTTTGGAAGGTGGCTCCAACATTGATCAAACTGAAGGGCATTCTTCAATAAGAAAATGTGCCCCACTTTGTTGTAAATGTAGTTTACAATCTATCTTCTTCCTCCACCATTACTTGGTTATATCCAAAATAGCCATCTAAAAATGACATCATCATCTGGGACCCATTCACAACTCATATTACTTCATCTAAGGATGGCACCAGATAATTGTCTTTCTCTGAAGCTCTATTAAGATTTTGGAAATCCACGCATAATCTTATTTCTCCATTTTTTTTTAACAGGAACCAGGTTGGTGAGCCATGTTGAGTGTCTAACTAGAAAGATAATCCTTGCCGAAAGTAGCTTCTTGACCTATTGTTGGATCACTGGTTTGAACATCAGATTTATCAGCCTCTATCTGTGTCTGAATGGTTTACTACTTGGATTGAGTAGGATTGTATGTGCGATGAGGGATGTATCATATGTCTTTAGATCTTCATATCCCCATGCAATTACATTTGGAAATTCATTCATCAAATTTAGGATGCTTTCTCTCTCCTTTGGAGTACAGACTTTCCCAATAAAAAACATTCTTGACATCTTCCTTTGTTCCTATATTTACCTTTTCGCATTCACCTCCATTGGATGTCTTGTACTTAAGGGCACTCAGTCTGTCAGAATCAAAAATTATTTCAACCTCTATCATTCCCTTAGGAATGGTGTTTGTCCTTAAATTCATGATTTCATCGATTTCAAATTGGGTGTGCATGCATAACAGGTACTTATTGCCCACTATGGTAGTGGATTCATTTTGCATTAATGTAGATTCATTCTTCTTTGCCCTAACCCTAATTAGGGATGAGGAGGCATCATCTGGGCCATCTGTTATTGTTTGATTTGGGCCACCTGTTGTATTTGAGGACCTGTATAAAGGCCTCACTTCTCATTTGTAAGGAGCACATTTTGAGATTGTTGCTAAAGAGCTACTGAGACAATAAAGTTTTCATTTTTGGTTACATGGTGAATACTTGATTTTTTTTAGTGCTTTCTTGGTTTCATAATTTCCTCATTTAGTTTAGATTAGTTGGATAAAGTTAGATAAAGTGTTGTCATTGCAATGAGAAATATGATGGTGTTTTGATGAGTTCCTTTGGTTCATACTTTTGATGTTTTACTGATTGTAAATCATTGTGCAAAGGTATCCTGAACCTTATTCTTGCATATTCTTAACTTCTATCATTCGTGTACATTGTTCTTCATGATGGTGTCTATGGTGGTATGAGAATCCCTTGCATAAACCTTGAAGATTGCAACAATTTTTATGTAGTTGTAGTATAACTTGGCGAAGCGAAACCTGGTTATTGGGAATTTGTGCATCAAAGTATTGACCATTTCTATCATTTCCCTTAGGATTAGATTACAATTTTTGAACCCTACTTCCTTTTGCTTTGTACATATTCTAAAAATTTCAAAAAAGGTGTTTCATTGCAAATCTTTCTAAGACTAAAAATGTAAGGCCCCTTGTGATCTTCAACAAATCACATTTATCACCGAGCTTATCCATGGTCAAAACCTGACATGAAAGGAACCTTGGAGTGACATATATGATCTTCTCACAATCTTAGCATATACAAAACTTTGATCAAGAGAGGATATCTCGGTATTTTGTTCTACTATTTGGTGAGTCATAAAACACACATCAACAGAAACTAGCACTAGAAGGAGGGCTGAATTCACATAAGTATAATAAGATTTTGCATCATGAATCAAGATGGTATGACCGCATAGACACATCGTACCTTTCCTTTAGCCAAATCTCAGATTTGAAGATGACCAAGAAGACATAATTATAGGATTGAACTCTCTCGCTTGGAAAGTTAAGAGAAGTGCAGTCAAGTATATGCGAGTCAATTTTGTGTCAGAAGAAGAAGAAGAGAATTCTCAAAGGATTGAAGCAGCTATTCAAATAGCATTAATCATTCAGCTTCTAGCACCCATAAGAAGGAATTAAGGAAGATTTCACATACTGGAGCACATTAACTCATTCTCGCCTAAGGTACATCAAAGGATGTTATGATCCACTCCAAGAGCGAAAGAATTACAAGAATTAAATTTTGATCCAAAGCCTAGGAGAGGAAAGAAAGAAGAATCTATGAGTCAAAATTCACCAAGTGTAGCCGATCTCACGAGGTTATTTTAAACTCCACCATCACAGCGTCAAGTGCAAGAAACTACTCAAGTGCAACAAGGATTAAATCAAGGGAGACTTCGACAAGGAGCTACACAGATTCAATAAATAATAGTTTAGCTACCCATACAAGTGGTTGCTCCTACAACTGTTTGACAACATGTTCCAGCAATGGCCCAACAACCATGGCATCCTTAAAATGCATCGCCTCTCGCGACATTCACCGCTTATCATAATATGCCAAAGAATCTAGAGCATTTTTGTTCCAAGTTCTTTGTTAATGACGCCAACCGCACTGCTAATGAGCACATTAAGATTTTTGAAGACACCCTTCAAAATAGAAATATTCAAGAAGAGGATGTTTCTTGCAGGCTATTTCCCTACTCACTGGGGGAGGAAACATTTTACTGGTACATCAATCTACCTCCTAATTCAATGTCAACCTAGAAAGAATTAAAGGATGATTTCCTCGGGAAGTTTAGAATTCCAATCACTTCAGTAGAGTTACATAGATAATTCATTGAGCTAAGAAGACAAGAACATGAGCCAATTGGTGCCTTCAACAATAGATTCCAAAGGGCTTATTCCAGATTGTGTGATCTATACCGCATGGGTGACAATGCAGCATGACTTATTTATTACGCCGCTCTAGATTGCTTCACTTCCATGTTTGTCTAGAAGACTCATCCACCTCCTGCTAATTTGATTCAAGCTTATGCAGAGGCTGAGAGAGTAAGTTTACAGTCACCAACAACAGCTACTAGAGCGCCAAGTTTCTTTGGGAATCCTAATTCTTTGAATCAAGGAATGATGAACCACACACCTACTCTTAATCATGTTCCTATTCCTTCCAATCAATTAGTGCCACATCCAGGGGCCCCTATGTCTCAGGCAATTCCAGCCCAAGCTGTGTATTTGTAGAACATGACAACTTTGAAAAGGACTCAAGAAGAAAGGGATGAGATGAGGGATCTAATAGAGAAAGTAAAGAAGTTGTCCACTGAGGTCACCTACCTCAGAAATCAAAATAACTAATTAAAAAATCAACAAAGAAGTTACTAGTCACATCAAGGTAACAACCAAGGATATCAAGGGAATCCTCCAGCTCACCAAGAGAATCATCAAGGGCACAATCAAGCCTATCATGACAATAATTATGGTTATCAAAAAAATAATCAAAATTATCAAGAGAACAATTTTGGGTATCGTAATAACAACTAAGGACACCAGAGAAGATTATGGAACACAAATCCAAATAATGGTGGTGTACCCTTGCTGTTAGATAACCCACAAGCTTCCAAAAATTGACTGGTAGATAAATTTTTCCTAGCTGAAGTAGCATTGTCTGGATGGTGTCGATTGCATGAGACAAATAACCATTTTGAGTTACAATGCCAAGAATTTTAGGGCTACCAACATTTTTAAAGGAGAAGTAAGAAACACTACTGCACCTGAAAAACCTCTGCCTACGTGGTATGAATTGGTTCCTTCACCGAGGTATGACCAAGTGCTGGTCTTTGATGATTTCACATTTCCTCCGCTCGATATGCAAGATTACATGCCAGTGCAAAATAATAAGAGATTTCCACCAGCATTAGCCAATGGTCCTATGGAGGCACCCATATATCAAGTTCCACCAGGAAATCAACCGCCACATGCATCCCCGATTGAACCTTTGCATAGGGATGGGTTTACTTTCCCTCCCTTGTATAACAGTGTCCTAGTGGAGGGAGTAAGTGAAGTTCAGGCATTTCAGTAGACTCCCGCGAATGAAGCTCTCAAGACATATCAGAGGAATTATAGGAATCATGAACCCATGACAACATCAACTCTTCTGAACAATTTTTGCATACCTCCGCATCCCAATGCGAGTAATTTTCTGGGTCCTCTGAGAAACTCACCTGAGTATCGATCGTCGGCTAGTTCACAAGGTGAAAGAAGGAAACCGACAGTGATGAATGCTCCGCAGAATGAAAGAGGACAACTTAAAATCCTCCTAGAGAGGAATTCAAGAGGTTGAGCTCTTTTGTGCTAGAGGAATTCAAGAAGATCAAAGTTAGTCTGCCATTATATGAATTGATGAAAATCCCAGAGGTTAGAGAAACCTTATTGGGAAGTCTGAATGATGTTTCTCTAAGGAACATTTCCCAAGGTGCGTCACATCCACCTAGGAGTAACCCCAACAACCCTCAGTATGGTTTTGTGCAGAATACCAACGTTGTTGAGGATGTACAACCAAATGCAACTGATGTACACCAAATTCTTCCAAGGTTCATTGGAATGGTACATAATTATCTTGATGATCGAAGGGTTATGTCAAATGGAGTCATATCACAAAGTGACCCTGCAGCTAAGGGAAAAGATATAAATTGAATTACAAATGCTCTGAAAGAACAAAGAACAATGTAAAATAGAGATAATACTTCACACAATACAAAGAATGAAGAATTTAATCCAAGAGATCAAAAGCCTGTAGTTTTCTACCAAGGAAAAGAGGGGCCTGCCCCGTTCCTTGTATCAGTTTGAATCTTTGGGAAATGTTACATAACTACTTGATAGATTATGGTGCATCTAGTAATGTAATGCCCCTGGAAATATGTAGAAAATTGGGATTAATCCCACTGCAGACAGACAAGAAAGTGACGCAGCTAGATAAAACCAAGTCCTAGTTGTGGGAGAATTGAATAACATTCACATGCATTTATACCATAATATCATATTTGTATAGTGTTCTCTATAGGGTTAATGAGAAGTGCTTGAATCACATTTTATTTTAGTGATCCTTTTTAAAGGGTCTCTATAGGTAGTGGTGGCACATCTAGAACCCACCTATTATCCGTGTTACTTTTCTATCAGAATTTTGGACTTGTTTGGGAAGTCTTTAGACTTCTATCTCTTTACTTTTGGTGGCTTGCAATACTGATCATGTCTTTCTTGTTTGAAAAATTTTCTTGGGAAAAGATTGTCAAAATATTCAAAGGTTATCAAAGTTAGATCAGGTATACATAACAATAGATTTTGACATCAATAAAGAAAATTTGGTGGCTAAGTGTTATGCTGATATGATCTTAGGTTCTTGTGATATTCAAATTCTAAGTCAAATTTAGGTAACTTGGTTGACTCTATTAATTCTAACTCTACAATGAAATAGTTTATTAAAGTTAATAGAGTAGGTGAATGGTCGTCTCTTCTTGTGGGATTTTTCAAAAATAACAAAAGTTAATAGAGTAGGTGTATCTAGAATTGGTAAAGATGTGTACATTATTCTCGTGGCTTTTTAAAAATATTTTGAAGTGGGTTGGAAGAATATAATATATGAGATGGATTTCATTATTTTTGCATCTGTTTTAACAAAATAGATTTTTTCATGAAATTTCTTTAAGTTGCACAATTATTTGTAAAGATAATTCTTTTCCATTGCTGAAACTTTGGTTCTATACTTATTATTCATATTACAAGAGAATAGAATGTGGTTGTAGTTATTTAGTCAAATGAGCACCTACTGTTAATCATAACTGAAATGTACCAAATTAAAAGTCTTTGTTATCTGCTCGATCTTTATAATTGCTTCATCTCCTTGATAATTATAATTATTCACTTTGAAATTTTTGTCCTTTAAATTTTACCATAATTACTTACAATTCTTTGTTTTGCCGGACGCATAAGCTCTCAATTAATATATTTATATTCTTCGGGAAAAGAGGAATTGGATAATGATGTTTAAGAATAATCTCACGAAATTCTCGTAGTTCGCTAACTTGTCAATCAAGCAAACTACGTACGCAATTAGAAATCTCTATCAGAATCTTCGAATCTTGCTGGTGCACGTGATGCTTTGATCAACTTTTATCCCATGTGAATTTTGCGTTGCCTCAGAAAAGAGTTTGATATGCTTTTAGGAAAAGAGTTTTATATCCCATCAAATCAAACGAATCGTGAATCCCTATCTCAACCCTGAAGCAGCCGCCATGGATGTCTAACTTAATAACAACCCAGCTGAGAAACTAGGCTGTGCAGGGCTTACAATGTCTAGAAACCCTAAGTCTGGTGAAGCCCTGGCAAGAATGAATTATATAACCTGGAAAATGAAATCAAGTGGTGCCTTGGGAGGACTGAAACATATAATTGAATCTACAAATAAGGAAAGAGCATCGGTTTCAGAGAGGTCGAGGAGGAATCGAATGAAATATTTCTGTTGAAAACTCGAATCCCTCATACCAACAACTCTTCCTAAGGTAACTACTACAAACCCAGTTTTTCCAATTCAATTCTTTTCAATATTCTTTTTTTTTTCAATATAATGAGAACTTTTGTAGGCTTACAGAGGCTGTCTGCTGGAGGCGGCGGGCAACTACATCAAAGAGCTGCAAGACCAAGTAAGCCAACTGAAGGCAAAGAGAGAGTGTTTTCTAGCAAAACTGCGAGAGAAAACAGTTAAGCAAAAGGGAGGGATCACTAAGGTTGATGTGGAGATTAAGGAAAGGGAGTGTGTAATAATCATCAGCAGCATTCAAAGAAGGCCGAGGCAGTTTTGGAGGGTGATTATGGAGGTTGAACAACACGGTCTAGATGTTAACATGTCACAATTTTCTTCAAGCGAATTCTTTGTATATATCTATTTCAATGCCACTCTGAGAGAGGGTATGAAAAAAGTGGACCTTGCTCAGCTCCAGAATTCCCTCAAAAGCAGGGTATTAGCTGCATATTAGGGTTTTTTCAGGAGGATGGAGCACATTTTAGGGTTTTTGATGGTAGGAATATGTCAATGTTTGGGACTGTAGCTCATCGTTGGGTCATGGCTGAGAGAGCACATTTCCAAACGAATACATTTTTATGGTACAAATGCGTTATTGTTTTTTAGAATGAAAGAATTCGACCCTGCTTAGATTCAGAATTCTCTTAAAACCAGGCTGTTAGCTGAAAATTAGGTTTTCACAGCATGACATCGTTTTGAAGCCCATATTACCAGTGTTGTGTTTAAACGGGTAGCCTGTTTATTAGCTGCATATTAGGGTTTCAGGAGGAGGACGGGGCGCATATTAGGGTTTGGATGGTAAGAATATGTCAATGTTTGTTAGTGTAGCTTAGAGAGCATGTATCTTATAATCAGCACATTTCCAGACAAATACATTATTGTCGTACACATGCATTATCGATTTTTATAATGAAAGAAATCGACCTTGCTCAGCTTCAGAATTCTCTATAAACAAGACAATTAGCTGAATATTAGGGTTTCGTTGCACATCGTTTATTCCCTTTTGGGTTGTGGGAATGCGAGCTCAATGATGGGCCATAGTTGAAAGAAAAAGCAGGTCTCTTTTCATCGTACTTAGGCATTTCCCTTGTAATATTACTTACGTGCTTGATTTAAATAGTTATTTAAAAAGACAAAGTATTGTATTACATTCACTCTGATCTTACATCCGTAGAGATGCTGTATGACTTACGATCATGCACACGTCATAATCAGTATTCTCGTCGTGCATCATTGATAGAAAGCCATAATTTTATTTATAGTACAAGTGTTAACGATTGAAAAGAGGATATAAAAAGGTATAGACAAATAAAAGCAATTCGATTATTTGAAAATGCTTCAAAATGAATCTTGTATGGGAAGAGTTATGTTATATCCTATCAGGTTAAATAAATTTTTTATTACTTTAATATTATAAATTTAAAATAGAGAAATTAAAACTTGATTTATCTTTGATCTAGATCATAGTAATTCATGTAATAATTGATTAAATGCACACTAAGAAGTATAATAAAATGAATTCAAAGAAAATACAATAAGAAAAGATCATTTATAATAATAATCAATGTTGCATCTTTGGTTTGGATAATATCATTTTTTTATTCATTAATTTTTCAAGAATAACAAGTTAAGCATATAAAATGTTATAAAAGTCATTGAAATTTCTATATTAAAAAAAATTTTAGGCTTCAGTTCCCCCTCTTTGTATGATTTTTTCCTTTGTTAAGGATAATAAAGATAAATCATTTGTCAATTTTGAGTAAGTTAATAGGTTTCTCATTTCTCAATTTTGAGTAAGTTAATAGGTTTCTATAGCTAAAACTAAATTGAGGATATTACAACACCTCTCTTATTTTGATGGTCTTAGATGAGATAATAATGGTGTATTAAATAATTTTTAGTGATGAGTTATTAATAGTTCAACATAATTGTGGACTAATGTACAATTTAACTTAAAATTTGGTACATGTAAGCTATGTATTAGTCCTTTGCATTTGGATTCTTCTATACTTTCAATTAGGCTTCAACCCCTTCTTCCCTTGGTGACGGAGTCTACTTTGGTTGGTTGCTTTGCAGGCTTTAAAGTTGGGACAATGGTTCTCAAGAGTCAAACTGCTCTATTTCACACAAGAAATGCCCTTTGGGGTTTGAGTCCAATGCTCAAACTTTGGTAATCGATCTTGCTTTAGATTTTGATCAAATTTCATTCAAAATTCATACATTCTTCCCTTTGAGGCTTTATAAGGCCCTTTGGTAGTGCTGATATCCTTTGAGGTGTACCTAATTATCTCATGCGATCATACCTCCAAACTTTTAAATTCATCTCCTTCCTCTCTGGTGCCCTTGTCCAAAGTTGTGTCTATATTTGAGGACCCCCCTCGAGTGTGCTCATAGGCTTTGGTGCAATTTCTTCCCTCTCTCATATCTGTTTCTTTAGCAATTGAGGGTTATTTAAAGAGTATGTGGGAAAGATTAAAAAACAAGTAGAAACTCCACCAGGGAAAAAAGGTAGACCTTGGTTGCTAGAGATGTGGCTAGTGGCAATCAAAGTACCTCCAAGCATGTTTTCTCTCATAAATCAAGAAAATGATCATTCTCTTATGTAATTTTAGGGGACTAGATAGTTTTCATACGCATATTTAAGTAAAAATATTGGTTAAAGATCTTTAAACCTATTATTCTCCTTCTTTAAGGGATAGAGATGAATGTTAAAGCTTTCTACTAGGTGAGTAAGTTCATCTAGCATTTTTCTAGTTCTTTAGTGGTTAATTCTAATGGTGCTTCTTGGGCTTTATTAGTGATGAGGAAACCTACAACTTAAAAGGCACCCTTCACTCTCAAAATAAATATTTCCAATATATATTTTTCTTGGACTAGTCTTGCAATTCTAAGTAACTTCTCTCTATCTTGACTTAGGTCTTTTATTGATAAAATTGAATGTTACAAATTAGGAGACTTCGAATTTTATATTTTATTGATCTCATAATTCTTTAGATCCCCCAAAAAGATAGATTTAAGATAGTCCTTCAATTTTTGTCATTCAAATTTTACGATAACTATTGCTACTTACAGTTTTTCCCTCTGAATTCTGAATTACTAGATTTATATTCTTCCCGAGAAGATGAATTGGATAATGATTTTTAAGAATAATCTCAAAAATTCTCATAGTTCGCTAACATATCAATCAAGTAAACTACGTACGCCATTATAAAACATTATCAAATCAAAGACATTAGAAATCATTATCAAGCTCAGCTAACTGTGTATATACTCATCTCACTGATAAGGGATCAGTGATCTGAAATGTCAAACAAAAAATATACACAAATTAAGTCAGAAGCCTGCATATACCACTAAGTTTTTACCTAAATTTCCATTATCAAACCAATGAATTTCAGACAGTCTTTACCTATGAGCTGTGATTATACTCTGATGAGGTACTAGATAAAATTCACAGACCATTTTCCAAAACAAAATAACTTTATCATCTCAAATGAGACTTAGGTAGTCTATATCTCTAGATTTTCTCAAAAATTAGCAATATCTGAATTGATCAGTGGAAAAAGGGTCGATAATTCAATTGCAGAACAACCCAGCAACAAATAAAAGATCTTAAATTTGATATATATCTAATATAACGAGTTAAATATATCCAGTGAGTTATATACAATTATGAAACATTGATATATGTCTAAAAGATTTTCGTTATCAAAATTTGTATGCATCTAACACATTTTCTTCTCAAAAATTTGTCATCTGACCAAAATACAGCAGACGCTGTGTTGTGATTTGAACTTAAATAACCAAATAAAATATATTATACCGTGTCTAAAGAAAAATGGGAATAATTTAAGAACTGGCCTCGGCAGCCAAGAGATACAATAAGAGCCCTTTCCTATGAACAGAGATATCTCCACATTCAGACAGAGACATTGATCCAATCCAAAACCAAGGTGAGTATCCAATGCTTCAGTGCGTTTACTGTAACCATTGGTTGTCTTCCTTTATAAAGAGGCATATTCAATTACTTTAAACAAACATATGGTACTTTGTTTATTATTTTCCTTTTTGTAGGCTATTTTTCCATCTTTTTCTATTTACCTGGCCTTGCTCGTTAGATTAAACAGCCAGTCTATCCATGAAATAAATAAAAAGCTTAACTAATTCGTGGTCCCATCGATCTCTCTATGGATTTTACATTTTCAATGTTTCACTCTCCTATTTAGTTATTATCATTTGGCCTTTCATTATTCTCTTTCAACTCAGCCATTTACTATTTAGTGCATTTACCATCGAATTCTTTGTATATCTCTACTTCCATGCCACTTTCAGAATGTATGCAGAAAGAAGTGAACCTTGCTCAGCTACAGAATTCTCTCAAAACCAGGTTATTAGCTGAATATTAGGGTTTCAAGAGGAGGATGGAGAGGCTATTAGGGTTTTAAGAGAATAGAGAGCATTTTAGGGGTTGTAAGAGAATAGAGCGCATTTTAGGGTTTTGGATGGTGGGAATAAGTCAATGTTTGGGATTGTAGCTCATCCTTGGGTCATGGTTGAGAGAGCACATATCAAACAATTGCATTATTATGGCGTACATGCATTTTAATTTTTTCAGAATGAAAGAAGTCGACCCTACTCAGCTTCAAAATTCTCTAAAAGCCAGGCTGTATTACTTACGTGTTTGATTTAAATAGTTATTTAAAAAGAGAAATTGTTGTTTTCCCCCATTCACTCTGATCATTATTAGTCTCTCCATGAGTGGAGATGCTGTAAGACTTACGATGCACTCATTCATAATCTCTATGATCATCGTACATCTTTGATGGAAAGCAATAGTTTATTTATAGTAAATTTTTTAATCAGAGAAAAGATGATATAAAAGTGTAACCATAAATAAAATTAATTTAATTATTTAAAAATGTTTCACATAAAACCACCAGAAATGTCAATTTATAATAATAATCAAATATTGCATATTTCTTCTAGATGATGTTTGGTTTTTTTTATATTGATTTTTCAAGAAAAACAAGTTAAGCATATACAATTTTTGTTGAAGATTTTTGATTAAAGAAAAATAGGAAAAGTTTTATTGAAGTTATTGAAATTTTCACATCAAGATTTTTGAGGGTATTTTTGCACTTGTCCTCTTTGTATGATTGTATTTTTCTTTTTGTGTTATGAATAATAGATATGAATTATTTGTTAATTTGAAATCTGATAATGAGTTGCTATAATTAAAATTGAATTGAGTACATTACAATAGATCCTTTCTTTGGATGGTTTTAAATGAGTTAATCATAGATAGGACGTAAAATAATTGATAAATTATTGGTAGTCTAACATAATTATAGAATAATGTACAATTTAACTTAAAATTTAATAAATGCAAACTAAGTATTGAATTAAGATGCACTACTACATAGAGGGGGGTTTTAAGACAATATTTGAGACAAATTTTGACTGAATTGTCTTAACTTAAGATAAAATAAAACTCGCATATTGTCTTAAATAGTGTCTGTAAGTCAGTGTCTTCAATTATTGTCTTAAAATAATGTCTTATAAAGACAATAAAAAACACTAATATTATTGTCTTTTGAGAGACAATTTTTTTTGTCCCATATTGTCTTTATAGAGACATGTCATTAATCCTACACATTGTCTTTTTTAAGACAATAAAAATATTTTGAAAAAATGATATAAAATAATTAAATTTGAAAAATATAAGGGCACGATGGAATCAAACCACCGTCCTCCTGCTTGTCAAGCAAGTTCTCTTCCATTGAGCTAGCACCTTATAAAGGAATTTCTCATACATTGTAATAACAAGTATTGCAAAAAAAAATCAAAAGTTGAGTACGGGGTGTACATAAGTTCAGAGAAAACTCAC
>MU223815.1:1781994-1813487 GCA_018584345.1 Thuja plicata | reverse complement strand
CTGCCAAAACCCTAGCCGCTGCATTCCAAAACATCTGCCTTCTTTCAGTATTTCATTACCTAAAGAATTTTTCTTTTGGCAGTTTTCATTTTCTTTTAATGATGTTTCTATTTTGTCATGTTAAAGACGAAATTGGGTATATTATTTAAATAAATGAAATTTTAGAAAAAGTGGAAAAGTTAGAGACAAAAGAAGATTTTCATCTTAAACATATGTCTTAAGACGTGCTATTATGTAGTAGTGATGTAATTCCCAAGACAAAACAAATTAAAAGATATGCAAAATAAAGAATTTTATTTAAGATTAACACAGAATAAAATTTAATTAAAGAATTTAACAATTTATAATAAAAACTCAAATTATTATTTTTCTGAACAAATGAATTATAATTTCATGAAAAAAAAATTTAATCAATAAAAAGCCTAAGCCGAAAGTATATATTAATAATAATAAAAATAGATACATTCAAAATTAAAAAGTTTCTACCAAAACTAAAAGAAGACCTAAGAATTCTATCATAGCTAGAGGAGCGTAATATAACTACAATGGATCCTCAAAAAACTAAACAATAACCTTGACTATCTACCATTGTACCTTAACTGAATCAATCATGATCAAAACAACCATTAGTTCATCAAAAACAAGAACAAACTATCTACCAGGAGGGTTATCTGTCACAATCTAGAGTTAACTATTCAGCAGAAGTATCAATAATATTATAAACCAAAATTTTAAAATACCAAATGAGATTCACAGAGCCTAGAGGAACTTGATCCATATCTATGAGGGAAGAAATCCTTATGAACTTAATCCATATCTATGAGGGAAGAAATCCTTATGAACTTAATCCATATCTATGAGGGAAGAAATCCTTATGGTCTTGTGGAAGGCCCAGCTCACATACTTCCACGAGTTTAAGGTTGTCCCCTTATCCATAGAGCAGCATGAGTGCCACAACCATTAAATCTCCTCATCTCCCGTAGCTACTGCAGAGTCATTTCTTCAGCCAACCAATTTGGATCCCATTCTTCAATATCTGCGGTTGTGGTCCCTGATTTTAATTAGACCAATTTCCATCTTAACCAATCTAGCCTCCCCTTCTTCCCCAGTCACCAAATTCTCTGGTCTCGGAAAATTATGGATCCATGAAGCTTCCTCATTCTTCCATTGCTATTTCTTCCTCTAAATTCAGACGGGGATAAAAAATTTATTCTTACCATAAAAATCTCTGCTAAATTTATTAATATCCTCAATCACATCAATTTTGAATAATAATAAATTCACCTTGAGGCTCAAAATCCATTTTCACCATCTTTTCTTTTAAGGCCCCGTGAAATTAAAAAATGCTGAATTAGACCAAATGTTCGAAATGGTCAAATCATGGATTTGATATTTCGATTTTTCATTTTCGAATATAGTTTGAACTGTTTGGTTCATGTATTTCCTCGGTTTGGTTCCACATTTTTGAAATTGGAATTGGAATTGGAATTGGAATTGGAATTTGAATAAGGTATTTTTTTAAAAAAATATTTTTGAATTTAATAATTTCTTTTTCTAGTTGTTTTAATTTTTTATTTTCTTTTTCCCTTTTTTTTAAAATTTTCATTAAGAAAATCATAAATTATTTAAATTTTTACAAATTTATTTATTTATTTCAGTTTTTTTGAATGAGGTTAATTTTTTAATATTTTTATAATTTTTTTTTTTTATATAGAAACTCATAAACAAGATATAAACAACAAAATAGTCACCATTTAACCAGAATTTGTCCAATATATCTACATGGTAAAAATGTTTGAGTCTGTAGAATATGGGCCCTCTCTTTTAACCACATTTATGCATATGGTCCCAACAAAGTACTAGGATTACAACACAAAGAATGCATCAGGGATAACTTTAGGAAACCCCCTTCCTGAAAGAGTGTAAAATCCTCGCAAATCATACATTAATTTAGGGGAAATTTTTTATTGATGATGGCGAATTTTTCTTTTCAAATTAGCAAAATAATATAAAGGCATAGGCGATTTTTTCCCCGCCGAATGAAAATTCCATAAAATCTTGGCGAATTATAAATTAATGTGGGGGAAAATATATAATATATGAGGCGAATTATTGTCTTGTGAAGGTAAAAAATATATTTGTACTGACGATTTTTATATGTTGTTTGAAAATATATTAATTTTATTGGCTAATCTATCGTTAATTATGGGAAAAATACTATTTTATTTGGGGATTTTCAAAAGATGGGACTTGTCAATGCGTCATGTGGGCCAACGCCAACTAATATTAAATGTCTTATTTGAGACCATTTTATTATCCTAGATCAATGGCTGAAGTTTAATTTCGGCCCAATTTCATGAAGGAAACAGAGTTTTCCAAGAAGTCACGAGAATAATGACACGTAACATTGTAATTAATGCAACGTCCAGTGAACATCACTTTTATTTGTTGTGAATATAATTGATCACACATTGGACACATAACCTAATTAGATATTGTTAAATGTATTATTTGAGACCATTTGATCATCCTAGATCGATGGCTGAAATTTAATTTTGGGCCAAATTTCGGAAGGAAACTGACTTCTGCAGGGAGTCACCGGAATGATGACACATATCAAGCCTTATAAAGTGCACCGTAACCATGATCGTTGATTTCTACTGGTTATTTGTTGACATGGATGGTGGATAGTGCAACTGTAACTTGTAACTCGTAACTCAAAAATAAATAAATGCCTTGTTAGTGACATTCTTTAATTGCCATCTTTAACTGTCAATAGTAAACATGCATTTATGGAAAAATTTATGGGAAACATTTATATTTAGATATGAAAGATTAAGGACAGTCGATTTAAATCTCTCACATGCATAATACGCATAATGCATTTATGGAAATTGCATTAAATACAATTAAAGAAAGAATAATTATTAATGACTAAATATCCGTGATCACTACTATCAATCAAGGGGTCGGGGCTATTTATAGACAATCTAGTTTCTTTCTTCTTCATTTTTCTTTTGGTAGATTAAGAGTCAGAGTTGCCGGTCGTAGAAATTTTTCCTCTGGTTTTAAGGTTTAGGTTTTTAGGTCCTTAGGCTTTCGAGAATTAAAGATGGATAGACCAATCCATTTGAGATGCACATCCCCAGATGACCAGAGGTCCTTTTTGGGCAATGTCTCGGAAGCCTCACTTTTATTTATAGGAAGGTTGGTGGTGATGTTTTTATAAATTTTGTTGTGTTGATGTTAATGGGTCGAGAGTTCCTTGAGAATGTCGACAGATACCACGTCTACACGGACATTACATCCGGGTTTTTTACGTCTCTCCTCGACCTCAGAGGATAGAAGGTGGATATGCTAATGTTGTTGAGGAAGGTTTTTAAAGAGAAATTCCTGAAAGACGATGTTAATGTTATTGTTTTTGCAGAATTAGGGGTGGGGATCCCTTAGCCAAGAGATATACACAAGTTGTTGGTTTCAAGTAGAAATGTGGCTAGACAACCCTTTCTGTTGAACCTCAATGACGAGCAACTAACATGACACGGGAAATGGGCACGGCTTGGGAGGGATTTTCTCTGGAAATGGTTTTACCTTGATGAATTCAATGGGTCAAACTACACATGGCTTGACGAATTCTCAGAGATTATCCTCTCTGGAAAATCTACTCAGATGAAAAAGAAGATGAAGATCCCTGATTCCCTAGTTTATCGGTTACCCATTCCCATTACCCTAGTCTTTTGACAATGGACATGCAATGTTTCACTTTTTAAATCGATAAGAAGTTGCCTAGTAGGTTTCTATTTTTACTATACGATGTAATTTTATGAAAGAAAAAAATAATAAAAATTTTCCAAGTTCATTTCAATTTTCTTTTTATGGGTACAAAAAATGATTCTTAGACTTCTCTGTGATTACCATATTTTAATTAGTTTCTTTACCTGTGTATTAGACATTTAATTATATGCTTAAGCGATGGATTTGTACTTCCATTTTTAAATCTCAAAGCTAAACGATTAAGTTTCTTTATCAGTCCAGAGCAAGTTTTTATTTTCCATTTGCCAATGTGTCATATTGATGTGTGATTACAAGATAGAAATAATTAAATTAACATCTAAATCAGACTACACTATAAAAATAAACATTTAATAACATTTATTAAATGTAATAACTAATAAGCTGAAGTTGTAATTTAAAATTATTAAGTGACACTCACACATGTCCCAGTGACATCAAATGACAAGCCAAAAGTTAATGGGACCCGCAATAGTACGATAGTGCCAGTGACTGTTTGATGAGCACAGACCAATGATGTGCGGTGTATTTCAGACCAAAATGGAAAAGAAACCCCATTTTTACAAACCTATTCCTAAATAATGGAAACCTCGATAGTGCGACAGTGCCAGCGACCATTCGATGAGCACATATCAACGGTGTGCGGTGTATTTTGGGCCGAAAGGGAAAAGAAACCACATTTTTGCAAACCTATTTCAAAATAATGTAAATGAACTCAAAATCACAGAGTCATAGAATAAGTATCACTTACCTTTGCCTCAAATTAAAATGCAACAATGCAATCGTGCCTCGCTAATGCAGTATACAGTTGCACTCAATAGTCTGAAACTTCGCTATCGATCAAATATAGAGATGTCATAGAGATATCACAATGTTTTTATACTAATCCTTATTTGGCAAATTCGGTGGGAGGTATTAGGTATACAAATATTTGGCAAATCCCACATAATTATAACACGTCTTTTGTTATTTTCGAGGCGATTATGGGTCGTCCAATACCTTCGCATGATTAATAAAGTTGGCTAAATTATGTCAGTTAGAGACATGCGTCTGTAAAATGCTAGGCGAATATACGTCGTCAATTTTTGGTCTCTTAGAAATTATAGGCGAATGTTTTAAATTTATGGGGACCAAAATTTATATTCCATTGGCGATAATTTGTAAGAAATGGAAAAATTAAATAAAGCGATGGGCAATGGGCCTGGGCTTTGGACCCAATATTAATAAATGTCGGGTGATAGGGTCAATCCAATATGTGAAAAATATTTTCCAATTCCAGGGTCACCGACATGCGACATTCGCCAAATGGCGAATAATCACCACTAAAGTTTTTGCTGGAATGCATTGTAGAAAGCTGATTTTGGCTTTCGTCGTTGATGTAACCTTGGCGGCACTACCTGTCTCTCGAGACTTGCATAACTTGCACTCATTTCCTACATTAAGGTATAGATGTAGATGGGGTAGATGTAGATGGGTCATCATTGACCCACCGAAAGAATGGACATCCACTATGTCCCTACAATACCAAATTGAATTTAGTTCTTTCTATAATGATTAGTCACTACATTATTTCTAAACAAAAATATATATTTCCATTTAACAACCTTCTTCCTATTTGGGCAACACGAGAACTGACACCCAAGATTACTCGTTGTGCGTGACATCTTCAATAAGAAAGGCCTAACACCACATTGACACATAAGCATATTCACCTACACCATGAACGCTATATCAAAAAAAATTGCACTGTAACTCTCCATATCATTTTGTTTTGTTGATTAGTTTGTTCATTCATATTATTTATAATTGCAAGAAAAATCAACATAAGAAACTATTGACTACAACATTCAGATACCAACATGACAATTTTAATCACTATACAATTTACAAAAATGTTTCATATTTGATTATATTAAGAACCTGTACAAAACAAATATGCAAAGTGCATTTTGTACAAAAGTTTGAACATAAGTGGAATTCCTACTATAAGCCAATGTACCATCTATACCAAGACCTTGTAGACATGGAAGAACAAAACCCTAAAAATGAATGGTGGTGTGAAACACACCGTAGCACAAGGGAAAACTCAAAATTCCACCACGCATTTGGAAAGCAAGCTGCCCATATCCTGCCCACTCTTCCTATCCATACTCTTAGAATCCAAATTGTGCATATACGAACTAACCATGATACAATAGTTAAACATCTTTATATTTAAACGGAAAAAACCAATGAGTATCATAAAAAAAAATTGATTGTAGGCTATATAATTGAAATCATGAACACTATACAATCCTCAGGTAGTATAAATTTAATATCAGTATATGTGTAGTCTCAGAACTTCCATTTATAATTCTTCAGGACCGCATGTATATATGATGGAAAGAAAAAAGAAGGTGTTGGAGCGATGTTAAATATCTTTATAATTAAATGGAATACACCAAGGGGTATTGTTAGAAAAAAATAATAAACCTCTTTATATCTATTATCAGCATATGTTTAGTCTCAGAGCTATCCATTTTTAATTCTTCAGGAACACATGTATATATAACAACAATCAAAAATCAAGTGTTGGAGTGATGTAAAACCTCTTTATAATTAAATGGAATACACCAAGGAGTATCATGAGAAAAAATTAAACCTCTTTATATTTAATATCAGCATGTGTAATCTCAAAAGTGTCCATTTTTAATTCTTCATGAACACATGAATATATGATGCCAAGCAAAAACTAGTAATTTCAAAAAATATATCTACTCCATTTAATATATGATAACAAAATTCTAAAATACCTATATCTTTGTAATCATTAAGTGATTATTTAATGTAGAGCAACCATATGTAAACTATGACATCAGTTTATAAGAACTAAAATTGAGCAATTCTGATACTTTGCCATTAGAACACATGATTTGAGTGCACATTACAGTATTATAATTGATCAAGTGTAAATGATAAAAAAAAATTGATCTTCATCACTTGGTTATCCTTGGTGTATATCATTTAAATGCAACAGGGCTAAAAAATTAAAGATGTATAAACATATAACATGGAACAAATCATGCCAATCACTAATCGTATACAATCATCAGCAAGTAGACAGTAATATTAGCATATGTAAACTATGGCAACACTTTGTAAGAACTAAAAATAGATAATTTTAATACTTTTCCATTAGAACACATGATTTAAGTATGAACATTAAAACGGTATAATTGATCAAGTGTATTTAATCAAAATACATTGATCTTCATCACTTCGTACTCCTTGGTGTATCTCATTTAAATACAACAGGGAAAATAAATTAAAGAGGTATAGACATATAACATGGAGAAAATCATGCCAATCACAAACAGTATACAATCATCATCCATTAGATAGTAATATCAGCATATGTAAACAATGACAACAGTGTATAATCTTATAATATTGGATTCATCAATAGTTAATAAGATTATGAAATTTGTACATAATACCAAACAAATATACCCTGGACCTCTATCCATCTATTTTCCCCTGTCTCCTAAGCTATCTGACATGTGTCAATTTTTTTTGGCTCAGGCACTTTACCGCCCAACCACAGAGTGGTTAGCTCCCCCGGGGTTCTTCCTAACACAAAGAACACGTCGACCTTACACAAGAATCCTAGCAACCGACATTGAAGAGTTGGATATATCTGGTACGTTTGTGAATATAACTACTAACACATATGTCTAACAATAGAACAAACACAAATGTGGCAGAGGGATGAAAAAAAAACTAGCATATAATAAAATACATATGCACAACGCTTTGGCCAAAGAAATTTTCACCAGATTTCTACTGGTAAGTGGAAATATAAACAATTCACTTCTTCCCTCCCCTGTGTTTCCACATTCAGTGCCCTCCCATAATGAATGCATATCATAAACACAACTAATATGGAAGAAATATCTTAGAATTAATATTCCGCTGAACAAATGCACTTGATTATTCAACATTATTTCTCAGTCATTCTTACTCCACTATTCTCATAATGTCTTTCCTCAAAACTTTACAATGTGTTAATAAAATGCTAGAATATCAAAAAGTAAACAGTTCAACACTTCTTTATACGAGAAAAAATATACTATAGGAACACAACTCATGTTTTTTTGTACTACGAGAATGATAATTCCTTCATTTGGCTTAAAGACAACATTCACACCCAGATTTGTCTTCTAAGTATACAGTAATGTAATAACATATAAAACGTTTCATTAGCTACAATGTTTCAAAAAAAATTCAGAAATTAATTACCCTTAGATTTGAGTGGGAGCAATGGAGGATTCCAAATTCAATATTGAAAAATTCAATGGCCATAATTTTCAGTTATTGAAAATGCAGATGGAAGATTATCTGTATCAAAAGGACATGTGCAAGCCATTAGAAGGAAAGCCAATAAAATGGGAACTATGTCAGTAGAGGACTGGGAGGTCTTGGATAGGAAGGCATTGGGATGTATTGGATTATGCCTTGCACCGTCTGTAACATTCAACATATCAAAGGCAAAAATGACCATAGAGATGATGGAGACATTAGCTAAGTTATACAAGAAACCCTCAACTTTGAATAAGGTATTTCTTATGAATCATTTGTTTAATATGAAAATACGTAAGAGAGGATCTGTAGCGAATCATTTAAATGAATTTAATATAGTCACCAGTCAATTGTCATCCATACAAATTTCATTCGATGAAGAGGTTAGGGCTCTCTTAATTTTATGTTCTTTGCCAGAAAGTTGGAATAGCTTGGTTATGGCTGTAAGAAACTCTGTCTCTAGTTCAAATACTTTGAAATTTGATGAAGTTGTTGGTGTTATGCTAAGCGAGGAAATGTGATGGAAAAGCACAGGTGAAACTTCAACCTCATTAGGTTCCACTTTAAATGTGGAGAACAGAGGAAGAACAAGTGAAAGAGAAAAAGGCCCTTCGCATGGCAAGTCACGAGGGAAGTCAAAGAAAGGACGTTCTCAATCTAAAGGAAAGAAAGATTGTTGGTACTGTGGAAAGCCTGGTCACCTGAAGAAAAACTGTTGGTCTCGGAAAAACAAAAAAGGATACAAAAATGAAGATGACAGTAAGGAAGCTAATGTTGCAAGTAATACTTTACAAGATGCTTTAATCTTATGTTTGGATAATGTTCTGATTAAGTAGAGATAGGTTTTACAAGGACTCAAAACTTTTACAAAGTAATAAAGTTCAACAGGTTTTACAAGGACCTGAAACCTAAAGAGTTAAAAACATATGTTCAACAAAGAGAAAAAAATAGCTATGACCGAGCACCCAAAAAGGAAAGGAAACAGGAAAACAAGCAACTAAACCAAAAGAGGTCCCACAAATACACCATTAAAAATAGGGATAGAAAAAACCCCCAAAGGGATAGAAAATAGGATAGCTACATTTCATGCACTAGTTCCTCCACTTTGATGATCATAATCTGTATATTTCTGACCGAACTCTTGAGCTTCACAGTGTCTTTGTCCTCCTTAGGACTATTCTTCTTAGTACTAGCTCTGGTACACAATCCCAAGCCAATTCCCTCTTTAATCTCTCTTCTTTCCTTCTCTTTGTTATCCCTGTCCATTTTGTCCATCATAATCTACGCATGGCCACAGTAAGCCTTGAGACTAATAAGACATTGTTCCCTGATTTTTTTAATAGTAGCCTCCAACCTCTCCACCTTAGTAGTCAGATTCGTGATCTCCTCAGCATTACTCTCTTTGTCAGCCTTGTCTTGTATGTCTTTGATTTTCTCTCCATTATCCCCACTTTATTAACAAATTCTTCCTGGGCTTCAGAATTCCCTACCACTTCTTTCATTTCATTCAGACAAACAACCACAAGTTTTTCCCCAATACCCATACTATTAACAATATTTATCTCGGCTTAAATAATATCAACTTGATTTTTTAGATTATTCTGATCATCAATCAAATTTCTTACCAGACTAGTGAAACCCACAATGCAATATTTGTTGTCCGCAGAGAAATAGTGCTCCCCAATGTCCACATTGTCATGAAAATGACATTTCTTACACCCAAAATCTTCATCAATTTTGTTATTCTTTTTTTCTTTTTTATTTTCTTCTTCCTGCTTCTTCTCTTCAATTTTCTCCCTAAGACTGGTGTCATCAATACCCTCTTCTTTTCTCTCCTCCTTGTTCTCCCCTTTTTCCTTATCCACCCTATTCTCCTCTGTGTTTTCCTTTAAATATTCCTCGTCCAAAGTAACATTAATTCTCCTCTTGCTAGAGTGGCTACTCTTACGGGTAGTTTTAACTTTCTCCTTACCCTCCCTGTATTTCCTTTTTTTATCCTCCTTTTTCTCCTCCTCAATATTAGTCTCTATTTCCGACTCCTCATTCTGAATCTTCTTCTTTATTATCTTTTTACCCTTTTTCTTTCTGCTTCCCTCCCCAATCTCCTCATCACTATCCTTCTCCGCTTGTGACCCTTCAAAGTATGGTTTCTTCTAGGTTTTTGAAATGCCCTTTCTGTTAGATTTAGGGGTTTTAAACCCTTTGGACTCCTCTTTGCTTTCTGTTTCTTCCCCATACATACTATCATCTTCATCCCCATCAGTCTCTTCTTCCTCCTTCAAGATATTCTTTCCCAATGGCCTTTCCACTTTCTTAGATTTTAGCACCTCATATATGAGAAGCATAATCCCTTGGTGGGATGCATGGTCCCCCTTCGGGTCTTTCCGTAAGCTAGAATGGTAGCATCTAATGAACTAAGCAGATATTAAGGTCAAATGACTTTAACCTTATGCCTAAAATAGTTTAATAACATGAAATGGTGCCCATACACCCTAGTAAACCTACCATCTAGAGTGACATAGCTGATCAACACATAAAGGACATACCTCCAGGGTCTGGAAATGCGCTTCGGATTATAGTAGGAAGCATCAATCTTGACCAGTCTGTTCTTTTCCTTCTCGTCTTCTAGGAAATTCTCCCAAGCTTTATCTAAGATCAATCTATCTCTATAAAACTTAATTCCACCCATACCCATTCCCGTAGCTTCAGCAATGATCTCCTCCGTAACCTCCATATACTAGTCTCCAACCGAAATCTTGCCCTCTTTCAATGATTTCGTAAAGATCCTAGTGATAGAAGGATTCCTGCCATGGAGTCAGTCCAAAAAAAAGCCAAACCACCCTCTTTCACAATTTTCCAAACTCTATGCTTTTTCTTCTAGTTGTTACTACAGTTTACAGGCTCAACTCTTTTCTTGTTTCCTACCATTTTCTTACTCTGGTTGTAGCAAATATTATTGTAATGGCAGAAGAAAATGCCAAAATGAATGTTTCACAAAGCCAATAAGACCCAGAAAGCGTACCAAATCTAGATCACAATAATGATAGAGTAATTACACCTTCAAAGGCAATAATGACACATCACCTCCATATTAATGATTTTAAAACAAATTACCATTTATAATAATTTTCTGACGGCTCCTCAAACGATCCATCTCAAGCAATAATTTTTCTTGAGATGGCATGTCATTTCCATCATCCCACTATGCCACCTCATCACTCTAACATGCATTATTCACCGCCCAGTCAGCAACACCGTTAAGCTCACGGTAATTATGGGTAATAATACAATTTTCAAAAGGGCGCATAATATCTTTGGATTTTTGAATAATATTATAAATAGTCCATGAGGCAGGAGTGTCATTGTTTAAGCATTTGAATATGTTGAGAGAATCCCCTTCTAACCAGACTTTAGTGCTACCTTTTTCTTTGGCTAAAATAAGACCCTGAAGAGCCGCACAGGCTTCTACAAGATGATTCGTTTGATTACCGATGGGGATAGATTTTATACCTATACAGATGCCATTTTCATCTCTGATGACAATGCCACATCCTGCCATCCTCGGGTTTCCCTTAGAGGCACCTCCAAAATTGATTTTCTATCATCCCTTCGGAGGACAATCCCATCTAGCATCCTCTCTTTTAGTTTTGTTATCCTTTTTTTTGGAATTGCTATTGATTTTCCAATTTTTGAACAGGGTAACATCATTTTCCTGTAGAGGTTCCAACACTTTATCCTGTAACATAAGATTCTCTTTTATGGCTCTCTTAGTCTTAAATAAAACCTCTTTTTCACTAGTCATCTTGTCTTTGAACACTCTATCATTTCTTTCTCTCTAGACCCCCTAGCAAACATGGGGAAGGACAAAATTCCAGATCTTAACAACTGTGTCATGCTTTGTAGGATAGATCCAAGATTTAAAAAGACTCTCTAGATTATTAGGAAAAACCCACTCAATAATAAGGATCTGGAAAAAAAGATCCCAGATCTTTCTGACAAACGGCCAGTGGATGAAGATATGTCCCACACTTTCCTCCTCTTGCTTGCAAAGATAGCACCTGTTAACAATAGCCATACCTCTTTTTCTGAGATTGTCAGTTGTCAGAATTTTATTTTGCATTATTAACCAGAAAAAAAACATTAATTTTACGAATGAGGTTTTTATCCCAGACTTTCACCCAAAAAGGATCAATAAGGTCTTCAAAATCCAAATGGTACAGAGAAGAGACAGTTAAGTTACCATCAGTACTATGTTTCCAAACAATCCTATCCTCTTCCTCAATCAAATTGATTGAGTTGAGAATTTTGTCAAGATGACCCAGTCTTATATCAATGATAGATAAATCTTTATAGTGATCCCTTTCCCAATAGTCTTCAACTTTCCATCCAAAAATACTTTTACATTGATTCTCAAAGATACTCCATTCAGGGCATTCCTTGAGGGGGGATTGAAGAATACACTCATCATCCCAAAAAATAACCTTGCTACCATTTCCCACTTTCCACTTAATTCCTTTTTTTTATTCTGGATTTATTTTTCATAACATTTTTCCATATGAAAGATCCAACCCTCTCCCTGTCCTCATTCAGAAAGGCATCAAGATTAGGCCTATCCTTATTATACTTGTTATCCCATATAAGAGTCCATTCTCCTTTAGAGTTATAGTATCTCCATATAAATTTAGTAAGGAGATTCTCATTCAAGTTCTTAATTCTTCTTAGCCCTAATCGACCTTTCTTGATCGGACATCAAACTTTGTCCTAGGCTATAAGCGCTATCCTTTTTTTTTCCATCCCTGTCCACAGAAACTATTTTTGAATTTTTTCAATAGCTTCATCAAACCTTTTATGGATTTTAAAAATGCTCAGAGCATAAAGAGGGAGACCTTGGAGGGTAGCTCTGAGAATTTGGATTTTACCTGCTTGAATTAGCAGCATCCCTTTCCATCCCGCAAGTTTACTATGAAATTTGTCCACTAAGGAGCTCCAAAAAGTATTAGGAGGTTCCAAACAGAGAGGGAGACCAAGATAAGTACCAAGCATAGCCCCCAAGTCACATCCTAATATCCTTATGATTCTCATCTTTCTTTTGTCAGGGACATTAAAGAGATACACCGAGCTCTTTCCCCAATTTATAATTTGGCCAGAAGCTTTCCCATAATTAGTCAAAGCTTTCTTAATATTACTAGCATTTTTAACTGAGGCTTCTCCCATAATTACCAAATCATCTACAAACTGCTGATGAGAGCAAACTTGGTTCTCCAAAGATGGTTGTAACCCTTTAATGTCACCTTTCCTCACCTGATTCTCCATGTACCTTCCCATGCATTCAGCCATGAGGATGAAAAGAACAGGGGATAGGGGATCCTCTTGTCTAACTCCCCTTGAAGATTTAAAGAAGGAGGTAGGAGACCCATTAACCAAAACCAAAAAAGTAGGTGAAGAAATAAGATAGAAAATAAGATTAGTACATTTTTTATTAAATCCAAAAGCCTTCAGGTCTTGCACTAGAAACTCCCAGTCCTCTCTGTCATAAGCTTTAGACATATCTAGTTTCAAAAGAAGGCCTTCCTTCCTAGACATTACAAGAGAGTGAACATTTTCATGTATAGTAATAATGGTAATGATTCCTGGGTAATTGATTCAGGGGCTTCATTCCATGCTACACCCCATAGAAAATATTTTCAAGATTATGTTCAAGGTGATTTTGGACAAATATATTTGGGTGATGATGAGCCTTGTCCTATTGTTGGGAAAGGGAAAATAAAGATCAAGTTGTCAAATAGAAATGATTGGATACTGCAAGAAGTAAGGCATGTCCCTAATTTAAGAAGAAATTTAATTTCTGCAGGACAACTGGGTAGTGAAGGCTTCATAGTCATGTTTACAGACAATGTCTAGAAGGTCACTAAAAGTTCATTAGTAGTAGCTAAAGGTGCGAAGATAAGCACATTATATCTGTGTACTGGTAGCACTTATTCTACCCTATCTTCTACTAATAATGTTATTGCAGGGAAAGCTACTATAGATGTTGCAAGAACAGATTCAAGAATGTGGCACCAGAGGCTTGGGCACATGAGTGAGAAAGGGATGAAAATCCTTCACTCTAAAAATCTGTTGCCCAAACTGAAAAATATCGATTTAGAGTTCTGTGAAAACTTTGTTTATGGTAAACAGAAAAGAGTCTGATTTCTCAGAGTTGAGAAAGAAAAGAAGAGTGAGAAGTTAGAGCTAGTGCATTTAGATGTATGGGGATCAGCTCAGGTATCATCTCTTGGTGGCTCTCATTATTATATTATTTTTATAGATGATTCAACCAAGAAAACATGGGTATATTTCCTGAAACAAAAATCTGATGTTTGAAACATTTAAGAAATGGAAAGCTTTGGTTGAGAATGAGACAAGAAAAAAGTAAAGTGTCTCAGATCTGATAATGGAGGTGAGTATTGCAGAACATCCTTTGAAGATTAATTTTCTATCAATGGAATTTGAAGGTAGAAGA
This sequence comes from Thuja plicata, assembly GCA_018584345.1. Lineage (NCBI taxonomy): Eukaryota > Viridiplantae > Streptophyta > Pinopsida > Cupressales > Cupressaceae > Thuja > Thuja plicata. Next base: position 1,798,855 of record MU223815.1, on the reverse strand, counting down.
CAGTTCCAAGAACCCCACAAGAAAATGGTGTGTCATAAAGAATGAATATGACAATCATGGAATGTGCAAGGAGCATGAGATTGCATGTTGGACTGACCCTTCATTTCTGGGTAGATGTTGTAAACATTGTAGTCTATTTGATAAACAGAGGACCTTCAAATCCTATAGATGGTGGTATTCCATAGGAAGCATGGACTAGTAAAAAGGTAAATTATTCATTTATGAAAACTTTTGGTTGTGAAGCTTTTGTCCATTTTGATAAAGAAAATAGAACCAAGCTTGATGCTAAATCTCAAAAATGTACCTTCATTAGATATGGAGTAGATGAATATGATTATCGGTTATGGGATTTTGAAAATCTCAAAATAATTAGAAGTAGAGATTCTATATTCAATGAGAAGGTCATGTATAAAGAATAGTTGTTGGAAAAGAAGCATGAACAAGTCAAACAAAACTATGTGGTGTTGGATGAGACTCCTGAAAATGAAATGCCACTGGTACCTGATGCTCAGCAACAACGGGTTATCCCACAAACTCTTGTAAGTGTTAGACATTCTACAAGGTCAAGTAGACCTCTTGAAAGGTTTTCTCCTTCTTTGTATTTCATTTTATTAACTAATTCTAGTAAACTGGAAGAATATGAAGAAGCAATGCAGGTGGATGCCAAACAATAGTGGAAGCTGGGCATGAAAGAGGAGATGGACTCCTTGTTGAAAAATAAGACTTGGAACTTAGTCCCTTTACTTGAAGGAAAAAGATCCTTGCCTAACAAATGGGTTTATAGGTTGAAGGAGGAAGATGGAGGATAAAAGGTATAAGGCCAGACTTGTGGTAAAAGGTTTTGCATAGAAAAAGGGGATAGATTTTGATGAAATACTCTCCCCTGTTGTAAAAATGACTTCAGTTAGAATTGTATTAATTATTGTGGCTACAGATGACTTGTGTCTTGAATAACTAGATGTCAAAACAACTTTTCTCCATGGAGATTTGGAGGAGGAAATTTACATGCAACAACCAGAGGGATATGAGGTTAAGGGTAATGAGAATTTAGTGTGCAGGTTAAGGAAGAGTCAGCATGGCCTAAAGCAGGCACCACACCAATGGTATTTAAAATTTGATATTTTTATGGATGAACAAGGATACCATATATTTGATTCTGATCACTGTGTATATTTTAAGAGATTGGATAATGTGAGTTACATTATCTTGTTACTCTATGTTGATGACATGCTTGTTGTTGGGTCCAAAATGCGACAAATAAATGAACTTAAATAGAAATTAGCAAGGTCATTTTCTATGAAGGATTTGGGTGCTGCTAAGAAAATCCTTGGTATGAGGATTACACGGGAGAGGAAAAATAGAACCTTGAATTTGTCCCAAAGTAAGTACATAAAGAAGGTGTTGAAAAGATTTAATATGCAGGATGTAAAAGAAGTCAGTACACCTTTGTCTAGTCATTTCAAATTGACTAAGAAAGTGTGCCCAAAGGCATAGGAAGAGGTAGATAAAATGTCTAACATCATGTACATTCATCAGTTGTTGATAGTCTAATGTATGGAATGGTATGCACACAGCCAGATATTGCTCATGCAATGGGAGTTGTTAGCAGGTATATGAGCAATTTGGGTATGGAACATTGGAATGTTGTCAAATAGATTCTTCAATATTTGAGAGGTACTACTATAAAGGCATTATGTTTCACAGGATCCAGTTCTTCTCTGAGTGGATTTGTTGACTCTGATCTGGGAAGAGATATTGATGCAAGGAGGAATACTATAGGGTATGTTCTCACTATAGGGGGTACTGTGGTCAGTTGAATTTATAGATTGTAGAAGGTTAATGCACTTTCAACCAGTGAAGCTAAGTATGTAGCTACTACAGAAGCTAGCAAAGAGATGATTTGGTTACAATGTTTTTTGGAGGAATTGGGTCAGAAGAAGGAAGACCGCCCATTGTACAGTGATAGCCAGAGTGCCATTCATCTTGCAAAGAATTATGCTTTTCATTCAAGGACAAAGCACATATAGCTCATGTACCATTTTATAAGGTCTATTTTGGAGGATGGCCAATTACGGCTTGAAAAGATTCACACAAGTGACAATCTTGTAGACATGTTCACGAAGGAAGTCCCCAAGGAGAAGCTGGTTTCTTGCTCAGCTTCTATTGGGCTTCTTGACTGATGGTCATGGAGTTAATATATAGTAAATTATTTTATCCAATGTGAGTTGCACATACTACATTGTCATCTAGTTTTAGTCTCCAAGTGTGATATTGTTTGGTGTGGAGCCTGATCAGTCTCCAAGTGGGAGATTGTTGATATTGTGGTGACTGATCATGTAATGGGTATTGATATTGTGGCGACTACTCATCTAGTTGCCAGGAGGTGAGGGCGGTAGCCCCGAAACTTCGGCCGACGCAAAGTGCCAAACATTTTTGGTGCTTTTTTGGGAAAAAGAAGACCGACATTGTAAAACCCTAAAATGTTTGATTTTAGAGGTTGCCCTAAAATTCATTTTATAAGCGGCTGAGATGCATAATGCATTGTAATGTTGGTGTACTATTTTTTTGGATAATAAGAAAGGTTGGATGGCTGTGTAGGTGGACATAGCCCAGGTTTTGGGTGAACCACGTTAAATCTGTGTGTTATCTATGTTCAGTTTTATTCTTCTTTTGTTTTCTACATATAACTATTTATTCTCATATTGTTCCAGAACTGTCAAACCCTAACATAGAGATGTGAAGGAGTTCCTTATCCAAGCCAGGTACACAATGGACTAGAAGATACACCATATAAGGAGTAAGTCAGTAATTAACAGCTTGGTATAGGGGAAGTAACAACAAAATATTAAAAAATGTCCCCAAACAGCTGCGATCAGGGGAAACATGGAAAGGAACTTTCCCATCTTTAATGCATTCATATCCTAATTGCTTACATGACATATTGCGAGTGTAGCCCAGAATCTATGAATGTTTAAGAGCAGACTGATTCCTATTGTTCATACTCTTCAGCCACCACATTGCCATCAAAAAATAAGGAAGGAATTTTATCTAAGACTGTCCACGCAGGACTCAGGATATGTCTACGATACCCACAAGTGGTGTAAGGAAAGATAAAACTAAACATCCAACACATGTTTGGTTGCGAATGGCTATTTTTTCATTAGCATAGTAATAATCCTATCCATTAGCTATTTATGCCCATTTCCATAGCAATTTTAGTGAAATAGTTTGCAGGAAGTAGACACAACAACCAAAATAAAATGTTCCAATAACAAAGATTTGGGTCGAAACTTAATAACACTTTCCTCTATTCTCAATAAAGAAATTTAGTTTTCTATGATATAACATCTACATAGAAAATATCTTTGAAGAGTAGGAAAAGAAAAATGTACTAGCCAGGACACTAATAGAGTTGCGTAACTTGAGAGAAAGGAAATTAAGAAGAGTGGTTTCAATTTGGAACCTGGAGTTATTACTTGTTATATCGACACTAAACTACAGCTCCTCTTAGCTTTCCCCGGTTCCTTCTTCCTTCTTGGATTCTCTTTTCTTCTTCCTTCTTGTTTTTTTTCCCAGTGTGTGGTTTTCCTCCATGTCCATCCTTCAAGAATTTCATCTCTTCTTTAATGCCCACCACTGGCTGATAACCATTTTTTTTCTTAATAGCATTTTTACCTCCTTAAATTCTACTAAGTGAAAGGAAGTAAGCCCATACTAGGATCTAGAGAGTATCATGTTAAATCACACACAATTAATAATTTCATGCTACATCTATTAATCATATGATGTACTGGCTTTATCCTACCAACATATTATTTAGAGAATTTATTTGTAAAAGTAAAACAACAAAAGAAAATAGTATACATGCCAAGATAAGGGAGAAATAAAACACTCTAATTTATTGGCCAAACATAGCACTTCTAAGTGGTCTGTGAAAACCAAGATCATTTGTACCCACCAGTACCGAGAGCTAGCCTCCTCTTCCTCAACCACACCCCCGCCTTAATCCTGGATCCACTCAGACACACTCATAGCCAAAACAACATATCAGTACTCAATTTAGCATTTAACCAATAAATTCAACATATTTATTTAAAAGCCATAATCAATCAAATAAACACATTTTATTGAAATTACATCATAATTCATCATATATGCATGTAATAGTAAAATAAGGCATCTATTTAAGCATCATAATATAGCATCATCAAAGTACTCATCATAATCCATTTAAGAGTCAAAATTACCATTAACCAAAACATCAACGAGAAGGTCTAAACTAGAAAGCATGACAAAAAAAAGTAGCGACATAGTCAAATCATAGTGACTAGCTCAAAAAAGGTCAAAAGGTTGCATTATAAGTCTCAAAATAAAAGAGTCTCATAGGTCGAGTTGTGACACTGAGTTGAAAGAGAATAATGATTTAGGCCAAATGATAATAACTAAATAGGAGAGTGAAACACTAAAAATATAAAAACAATAGAGAGATCGATGGGACCACAAATTTTCTAATATTTTTATTATATTTCATGGACATACTGGATTTTTGATCTAACGAGCAAGGCTAGGTAAATAGAAAAAGATGGAAAAATAGACTACTCATTCTAATGTTCACTTTGGTTCATAGATTCTCTAAAAATAATTGTACAAACATGACAAAAAAGGAAAATAATAAACAAAGTAACATATGTTTGTGTTAGGAAAGCAACGATGCGGAAACACTTTCCAAATGCCAAATTAATAGGGAAATATGCAAGAACAAAATTACAGAGATGTGTAGATAAATAAAACTATAAAGATATCAGAAATAGAACGCAAAGAAAACACAAGATTTAACATGGGAAACCCTTTCGGGAAAAAACCCACCACCACAAAAACCCCCGAGTGACTTTATATTTTAGTAAACAAAGTTACATACAAAAACTCAAATTTTTTACATGCTCAGATTGCTATCACAATCAACCTAGTGTTTTTTATACATCACAAATTCTAACAAATTCTCGCAGCCATTAAATTATACTACAAACTGTTCCAGAATTTGGTATAGAAACAGTTACTGGAAAAATGGTCTACCAACCGTCTGTCGCAACCAACCACCTGCACAAATGGTCGTACGGACCACACATGCACTCCACTGCATGGTGGTCTTTCCATATGTGGTTTTGCCTTCGTCAGGTCTTTTCGTATGGTGACTTATCCCTTTGGCACTTTTGCCTCTTCCAGGTCTTTCCGTATGGTGATTTCTCCCTTCGGCACTTTTGGCTCAGTCGGTTCATGTCGTACAGTGACTTCTCCCTTTGGCACTTTTTCCTTCGCTACGTCTTGTCGTACGATGATTTCTCCCTTTAGCACTTTTGCCTCCCTCAGGTCTTGTCATATGGTGACTTCTCCCTTTGGTACTTTTGCCTCCATCGGGTCTTTCCATATGGTGACTTCTTACTTCAGCACTTCTTAACAATCTTCCACTTGACTAAGTGTGAAGTCTCTCAATGTGACTAAAAAGAGTAATGGTTTTTAAGTTCCATGGAGGTTGTGCACCATTTGAACTTAGTTGTGTTCACCAGCTTCGTTAGGACATTTGGAACATTCACCTGAGTGTCAACCTTTTCTAGATTTACCTTTCCATCTTCGACTATGTCATGTATAAATTGATATTGTACATCAATGTGTTTTGTTCTCACATGGAAAGTTGGATTTTTCGCTAGACATAATGCACTCTGACTGTCAGAGAAGATAGTGATTTTCCCTGCATCAAAACCAATATCAGAACACAAACGTTTAATCTAGACAACTTCTTGACACACATGAGTCAAGGCCATGTATGCCGCCTCAATTGTAGATAATGTGATAACACTCTATCTTTTGCTCATCCAACTAATAGCACCACCATTCACCATGAATACATATGCACTGGTGGATCTTCTACTATCAATGTCCCCTACCCAATCAAAGTATGCATTACCTTGAATGGTGACAAACCTATTTGATCCTAATAAGCTACCTTGATATTATAACGCGTACTGTGATGTACCCTTCAGATATCTCATGGGAACTCTTTTCACAACATTCCAATGTGATTTGCCAGAATTTTCCATAAACTAACTCAATACTCCCACTGCTTGCACAATGTTGTGTCTTGTACTGACCATTTCATACATGAGACTACCAATAGCACTTGCATAAGGTATCTACTTCATGTCTTCAATCTCATCTAGAGATTTTGGACTATCATTGATGGATAGCTTCGTTCCATGTAACATTGGAACTACTTGTTGCTCGCAAAAATTCATACTAAATCTCTCAAGAACATTGGTAATATATTTTTTCTAGCTGAGCCAAAGCTTCCTTCCAACCCTATCCCTTCTGATTTCCATCCCCAAAATGAGTTTTTCCAGCCCTAAACTTTTCATTTCAAATTTCAAAGAAAGTTGAAATTTTAATTCTGAGATCATTTCCTTACTATTGCCTATGAACAACATATCATCTACATATAGAGAAATTATAAGTATCTGATCACCTTCAGCTTTATAATATACACATTAATCTGATTTAGATCTCGTAAAACCCAAAGATAAAACATATGTATCATACTTTTGATACCAGATTTTGGGTGACTGTTTCATGCACAAACCATAAAGAGACTTCTTTAGCTTACATACTAGATGATCTTTACCTTTTTCTACAAAGTACTCCGGTTGGGACATATATATCTCTTCTTCAAGATCACCATGAAGAAATATCATCGTTACATCCATCTGCTCAATTTCAAAGTCATGCACTGTTGCAAATGACAATAGAAATCTGATAGATGTTAGCTTAGCTACATGAGAAAATATTTCTCCATAATCAATCCCTTCTTTCTAAGAATACCCCTTCGCAACCAATATCGCCTTGTACTTGTCAATTTTTCCATCTAGATGATACTTATTCTTAAATACCCACTTACAAACCATGGGCTTTCTAACTTTACACAATGGTACGAGATCCCAGGTTCTATTCTTCTCCAAGGATTTCATTTCATCCTTCATGGCGTTCAACCAAGAATCTAAATCTATCATATTAATTACTTCTTTAATAGTCCTAGGCTCATCAACATCCATAAGAAAAGCATAAACACAATTAATATGCAACATAGAATAATTAAACCATTCCAGTGAATAGCCGTAAGTACTAGGATGATGCCTCTTGATTAGATCTCCTCACCTCCTGTGGTGAAGCTTCATGAGGTTCACAATCACGTTCTTCTGAACTCGTACTCAAACTCTTGTCATCCTCATTCTTAAGTAATTCTAGATTTTCATTCTCAAGTTCATTTGGAGTCTATAATAATTCCCTTTTGGAAGCTAACAGAATTTTAACTGCTTCCTTTGTCTTTTCAGTCTTCTTTGGTTGAGAAAGTGAGACACGTTTCATCTCACAAAAAATAACACTACTATTGTACAACACTTTTTCAGTGAGAGGGTTCCATAACTTTTATCCCTTTATACCAATGTCATACCTGATGAAGATACACCTCATCACTTTGTTATCTAACTTTTACCTAATCATATCAGGTATATGAGCATAGGCCTCACAGCTGAAGATACGCAAATGTCTTAACGAGGGCTTCTTAACAGACCATGCTTCCACATGTTTTTTTTCCACCAATACTGTCATAGGAGAACGGTTCAAAAAGTAACACATTGTAGCCACTGCTTCGGCCCACAACTTCTACTCTAGACCAGCACTACCCAACATGCTCCTTTCTCTCTCCATCAATGACCTATTCATCATTTTTGCTACTCCATTATGTTGTGGAGTATAAGGAGTTTTCTTATGCCTCTTAATGTCATGATCTACATAGAATTTGTCAAAATATGCATTGAAAAACTCACCACCATCATCCATCCTTAATCATATAATCTTTCTCCCAGTCTAATTTTCAACAAGACTTTTAAATTCCTTATACTGACTGAATACTTCTAATTTACTCTTCAAAAAATAAATGAATGTTCTTCTTGAATAATCATTAATAAATGATACATAATATATTGACTTAGACAAAGAAGGAACATCCACAAGACCAAATACATCATAGTGAATATAATCCAACAAACCAGGAGATTTTGAGAACTGGAATAAAACTGAACACGGTTTTGCTTTCCATAGATGCAATGTTCGCAAAAATCAAATTCAAGGTTATAATCAACCAAACCCTCAACTAGGTTTTTATTCTTCAAGGTTTTAAACCTTTCTCGCCAATATGGCCAAGCCTATGATGCCAGAGCATTGTTTTCTCTGCAGGAAGTTTAACTTCCATTGTATTTACACCATGTGTTGCCATCTTAATTTTACCAGACTTTACAGAGACACTATTACAACATAAATGTTTGGCATCTAACTTATATAATGTTCCAATGTGTTCACCCTTAGCTAAAACAATAGAACCCCTAGTCATCTTGCAACCATCATGGAACAATGTTACCTGGACTCTGACATCATTCAACTTACTGACATAAATTAAGTTTTGAGCTAGACTGGGTATGTGAAGTAATCCATCAATTCCCTTTACTCTCCTATCGAGGAACTACATTCTGAATCTTCCTTTTCTAATGATCTCCAATGTGGAATCACTCGTCAGGAATACCTTTCTGCCATTGTATAGTTCATATTTAGAGAACCACTCTTTGTGAGACATCATGTGGAATGATGCTCCTAAATCCACCAACCACATATCGTCATACGCAGACACTACCAAGGCTGCTACAAAGGCATCAGCATCACTTTGAGAAGATTCAGTGTTAGAATTATATTTCTTCTTCTTCTTTTTCTCCTCCTTGCAATCCCTTCGAATATGACCTTTCTAACCATAGTTCCAACACTTCACCTTGGACTTCCTTCCAGGAGTGGCAGATCGCTCTTGAGACTTTGAATTCATGTCCTTCTTCTTACTCTTTTCCTTAGACCTTCCTCGTACAATGAGAGCTTCTTTGGCTACCTCTGAGGACTTCTTTTGCATCTCCTCTGACAGAAGTGCATCCACTACTTTGTCCATCTTCAACTTGGTAGTTTTACTTCTAATGGATATTACCAAGTTATCCCACAAGTCAGGCAATGAGCACAACAATAACATGCAATGCTCTTCTTCATCAATAGACACACTAACTAATGGAAACTGCACAATCACCATATTAAACAAGTTTAGGTGATCCACCACAGCCGCTCCTCCATCCATCTTCAAAGAGTATGATTTCTTCATCAGGAAAAGCTTGTTTACCAAGGATTTTCCCCGATAAATGTCTCCCAATTTCTTCCACAAAGAATGTGTGGTCTTCTCTTCATGGATATTCAATAACACCAATTCTAAAAGACTCAGTCTTATCAATCCTTTAGCCTTTTGATTTGTTAGTTCCCAATCTTCCTATTTCATGCCTAAAGGCTTAACGCCAGACACGACGTTCCATAGGTCTCGATCAACTAGGATATCTTCAACTTTCAGTTTCCATAACTCAAAGTTTGTGCCATTAAATGTTTTAATGTCCACTCTTCCCGACATACCTTCCATCTCAAATTACAAACAAAAAATTTGCAAAATCCCACTGAAAACCAAAACTGCACAAAAAACAAAACCCTACACGACAAGGAAAACACAACTGGCTAGGCTCTGAAACCACTTGTTAGGGAAGCAACGATGCGGAAACACTTTCTAAATGTAAAATTAATAGGGAAATATGAAAGAACAAAATTATAGAAATGTGTAGATAAATAAAACAATAAAGATATCAGAAATAGAACACAGAGAAAACACAAGATTTAATGTGGAAAACCATTATGGGAAAAAACCAATGACCACAAAAAACCCCGAATGAATTTGTATTCCAGTAAACAAAGTTACATACAAAAACTCCAATTTTCACAGGCTCGGATTGCTATCACAATCAACCTAGTTTTTTTCATTAATAAAAAATTCTAATGAATTCTTGCAGCCATTAAAACATACTGCGAACCGTTCTAGAATTTGGTACAGAAATGGTTACTGAAAAAATGGTCTGCCAACCCTCTGTCACAACCAACCATCCTCACAACTAGCTGCATTAACCACACATGCACTCTACCGCATGGTGGTCTTTCCATACGTGGTTTTGCCTCTATCGGGTCTTGTCGTACGGTGACTTCTCCCTTCATCACTTTTGCCTCTGCCAGGTCTTGTCGTACGGTGATTTCTCCCTTCGACACTTTTTCCTCCATCGGGGTATGTCGTACGGTGATTCTCCCTTTGGCACTTTTGCCTCCATAAGGTCTTTTCGTACGGTAATTTCTCCCTTCGACACTTTTGCCTCCGTCGGGTCTTTCCGTACGGTGACTTCTCACTTCGGCACTTCTTAATAGTTTGTTTAAACTAATTGAATATGCCTTTTTCTAAATCAAGACAACCAATGTTTATAGTAAATGCACAAGAGCATTGAATAGTCATGTTGGTTTTGGATTGGATAGAATCTTGATTACTCAAGAATCCAATGTCTCTGTCTGAATGTGGAGATATCTCTGTTCATAGGAAAAGGGCTCTTATTATATCTCTTGGTTGTTGAGGTCAGTTCTTAAATTATTCCCATTTTTCTTTAGACACATTATAATATATTTTATTTGGTTTTTTAAGTTCACATCACAACACAGTGTCTGCCATTTTTTGGTCTGATGAAAAAAAATTTGAGAAGAAAAAGTGTTAGATGCATAAAATTTTTGAGAAGGAAAATATTTTAGACATGTATCAATGTTTTTTGTTATATTTCATAATTGTATATAACTCACTGCATATAGTTAACTCATTATGTCAGATATATATCAAATTTAAGATCTTTTATTTGTTGCTGGGTTGTTCTATAATTGAATTGTTGACCCTTTTTCCATTTATCAATTTAGATATTGCTCATTTTTATAAAATCTAGAGATATAGACTACCTAAGTTTCATTTGAGATGATAAAGTTATTTTGTTTTGGAAAATGGTCTGTGAATTTTATCTAGTACCTCATTCGAGTATAATCACAGCTCATGTGTAAAGACTACCTAAAGTTCATTGGTTTGATAAGGAAAATTTAGATAAAAACTAAGTGGTGTATGTAGGCTTCTAACTTAATTTGCATATTTTTTTGTTTGACATTTCAGATCACTGATCCCTTATCAGTGAGATGAGTATACACAATTAAAACCTGTGCGAAACACATACCACCTTAAAAAACTGAATTCTATTTTTGACATTGTTTCTCATTCTATTTTTGATCCATTATCATAAAAATGATGACAAAAAGATCGGTTAAAATTTTGATGATCAATCACACATTCTATAGAAGCAAGACTATAGCAATAATTTTTCAAAAGTATTTACTCTAACTATAATAGATTATAAAATTACCTCATCTTCACTATTCATATTGTTTTAGAAAGAACTTTAGTCAGAGTATAAATCATAGATGGTTTCTAGTTTAATTTATGTATAATTTTTGTTCTGATAGTCCACAAAAGCTTCAGTAGTCCATCATCAGAATATACACAAGTCAAATCAGAAATTTGTATACAAATTTCGTAAACTGTGAACAACTCATACCAAGTTAAAAACTGAATTTTATTCATATCAACATTTTCCATTCTATTTTTTATTCACTATCATCAAAATGATAATAGATAAAGGTAAAATTTTGATGATAAACCACATATTCTTATCCAAATCATTAACAGAAGCAAAATTAAAGCAACTTTTTCCAAAAAGTATTTACTCTAATCTTACACTATTCATTTGGTTTTAAAAATGGCATCCACGTCCTTGATTTTATAAAACCCTAATGTTAGAGAAAGCCTCTCGTGAATGAAGCTTCAATTTTTCATAGAACGTAAAACTTGGAGGTTTATATTCCATAAAAAACCTACATTTGATGCACATCAAAAAACATAGACCTAATTAATTCAAAAATTGTCAAATCTATATTCATTAGAAATCTCGTTTAGAGTACTTGTGTGATGCAAAAGAATGTCTCCTTATTCTTCCATTTGAGGGGGGCTCTTGAGCCCCGAAGTAATGAAAACTGCTGATTTCTATTATCCTCTGCAAATGACCTCTAATCAGAGGGTTTTGATAGAAAGTACTTTCGATCAAAACTCTTTAGTTTCAATCGAAACTACTTTCTATTGAAAGTAATTTCATGATTTGACGGTTGTTGGTCATTTACCCAAGTAGTTTCGATGGAAAGTCAGGAGTTTCGATAGAAAGTTAGTGATGACTTTTGATAAAAACCTATGTCAGCCTATTTGGTGCCATTTAGGGTTCAAAATGATTACATATAAATAAATAAATGTTTTTCGTCATCTTATTAATTCAAAAGTTGTAGAATAATTCACATTTTGGGAAAGGAAGACTTTTGAAATTGAATTTTTTCATTTTTTTTCAAATTTAGTAGAACAATTTTGCAACTTGTGATGGGAAATAAAAAGAGAAGGCTAAATAAGAGTACACGACATTATTCTAAATAGACTAAACTAAGACTACGTGAAGAAGCTCAAGAAAGATGTTATCATAAGAAACAAGGTATGTCTACATATATATCTCTTTATCTCTCTCTCTAGATATTTTAAGTTGATGGTTATGACTTGTCTTAAAATGAAACATGTAAGCATGATATTGCAATTCCTAATTAGACCTAATTTTATAAAGAAGACCTAATTAGACCTATTAGGAAATAATTAGACCTAAGACCCTAAACCCTACCTAATTAGACCTAAGACCCTAAACCCTAGGAACCCTACCTAATTTGACCTAGTTTAGGTCATAATTAGACATGTAATTATGACCTAATTAGCCCTAAGACCTAATTAGAGATCTAAAACCTAATTAGACCCGATTAGACCTAAGACCTAATTAGATTCAATTAGACCCTAATTAGCCCCAATTAGACCTAAGACCTAATTAGATCCAATTAGACCTAGGACCTAATTAGATCCAATCATACCTAAGACCTAATTAGACCCAATTAGACATAAGACCTAATTTGATCCAATTATACCCTAATTATCCCCAATTAGACCCTAATCAGCCCTAGTTAGACCTAAGACCTAATTAGATCTAATTAGACATAAGACCTAGAATTAGATCCAATTAGAGCCTTTAGGAGCTAATTAGACACAATTAGAGCCAATTATACCCTTTAGGACCTAATTAGATCCTATTAGACCCATTAGGATATATAATTAGATCCAATTAGACCCTTTAGGACCTTATTAGATCCAATTAGACTCTTTAGGACCTAATTAGATCCAATTAGACCCAAGATTAGGACATACTTATATCCAATTAGAAGGTATTATGACCTAATTAGATCCAATTAGACCTTGTAGGACATAATTATATCCAATTAGAAGGTATTAGGACCTAATTAAATCCAATTAGACCCTTTAGGACCTAATTAGTTCTAATTAGACCCATTAGGATCCAATAGACCCTTTAGGACCTAATTAGATTCAATTAGAAGGTATTAGGACCTAATTAGATCCAATTAGACCCAATTAGACCCTTTAGGACCTAATTAGATCCAATTAGACCCAATTAGACCCTTTAGGACCTAATTAGATCCAATTAGACCAATTAGGACATAATTATGTCCAATTAGAAGGTATTAGGACCTAATTAGATCCAATTAGACCCTTTAGGACCTAATTAGTTCCAATTAGACCCATTAGGAGCTATTTAGACCCTTTAGGACCTAATTAGATCTAATTAGATCCATTAGGACCTAATTAGATCCAATTAGAAGGTATTAGGATCTAATTAGATCCAATTAGACCCTTTAGGACCTAATTAGATCTAATTAGACCCATTAGGACCTAATTAGATCCCCTTAGAATGTATTAGGACCTATTTAGATCCAATTAGACCCTTTAAGACATAATTATATCCAACTATAAAGTATTGGGACCTAATTAAATCCAATTAGACCCTGTAGGACCTAATTAGACACAATTAAACCCATTAGGACCTAATTAGAATCACTTAGACCCTTTGGACCTAATTAGATACAATTAGACCCAATTAGACCCATTACGACCTAATTAGATCCAATTAGAAGGTATTAGGAGCTAATTAGATCCAATTAGACCCTTTAGGACCTAATTAGATCCAATTAGGCCCAATTAGACCCTTTAGGACATAATTAGATCCAATTAGGCCCAATTAGACCCTTTAGGAAATAATTATATCCAATTAGACCCTTTAGGACATAATTAGATCCAATTATATCCTTTAGGACATAATTTGGTGCAGGAGCACCCTAAGGTCTTTAGGAAGATCTTTAGTCATTTTGGCTTGTAGGTTGGTTTGGCCAACCACCCATGAATAACTTGACTATGTTATAAATTCCCAAGTGTGTTTTAGATGTGTTTTAGTGTTAGAAGATATTAGCGTTTGTGAGTTGTTGAGTCACGCTGATTCTAGGGGTCTAGAACCTAGAAGTCAACCAAAAGGTCAAAGGGTTGACCAATACTCCAAAAAAATGGGAGACTTTCAAGTTTTTATTGTTTTCAAGTCATTTGAGGTAATTTGGTAAGGTTTGAAACCAAATGGAGCCATTAAAGTTGAGAAAGTGTCATTTTGACAAAAGTTGTCAAAGTTGTTAAAAGTTGTCATGACAACATTTCCTAGTTTTTAGGAATCAGATTTTATGATGTCCAAATCCCAAACAAAGGTTATAGACATGGGGGATGAAAGTATATAAGGTTATTACAACCCTAATCTGACAGTTAGATTTCATATTTTACAAACTGGTTATTGGAAAGAACCAATTTTACAGTGTAATTAACATACAAAGCCATCATCCAACACTTTTGTGGATTGAATGGACTGAATGAAAGAATGGGGAGTGTTTGAAATGTAATTCCTTAGATCTTTGTGGCATTGGATTAGTTATTTTTTCTTTCTGGTTAGCTTTTGTTTAATTCTTTATTTTCTGTGAGTTCACTGGCCAGTTTTGGTCCAATCATGTAAAAGATGGCTTTTCTTGGTATTCTCATGGTTCAAACTACCATAACCAATTGGAATCCATTAAAGCCTTGTATATACTCTTTATATATGGTGTGTGGAGTGTGTGTATGCATGGGAATCAAGAGAACAATCAGGCCCTAAGTGAGTACTAGCTATTTTGGCTAGGGTGACTGAGTAGTGCAATAACAATGATGATTGTCAATTGATTGGTATGTGCCAATCAGTGACAAAGGAGTTTAGGGGAATGGGGTTCAAACCTTTTGATGGAAGGAGGAGTTTAGAAGAGCTCATTAGATTATTTCAATAAGTTCAAGAAACCAAACCATCCTTCATGCCCTAGAAACCCTTATTTTTAGGGGTTTGGTGAAAGTCCATTGTACGGACAAGATTGGAATCAGAGACCTAGAAAATATTTAAGGTGAGTAAAAACCCACAAATATTATGCAATTTTTTTTATAGGGGTGTTAAGGGATTTTAGGAGAAACTCCACCTTTTCAGTGACTAGGAGGGCTAATAGGCCTAAAAAGGCTACAAGGCCTAAAAGACTAATAATTTGGAACCCGATTGGAAAATGGGTGAAAGATCCACAAAATTGGATCCATAGGGGTTGGATTAGACCTAAGAGGAGTTGGGAAACCAATCCACAATAATTTGACACCATTGGAATGGTAGGAGGTTAGTGAAGCCATGGCTGTGTGAAGGTTATGGAGGAGAGTCTAGTGAAGGGTTTGAAGTTGGTGGGAAGCTCCTAGTGTGTTAGAGGATCAGAGAGGTATCCTCTAGTGAGGGTAGTGAATGAGACCCTAAGGAAGAACAAGTGAAGGTCTTGGAGAGAGAAATAAATCTTTAGGAGAGGAGCTCCCCATCAAATTGGTATAAGATCCATTGAAAGTCTTGGGAGTGGATTAGTGTATGTTAGAGTGGAGTGAATCTATAGGTGAGAATATCATGGTGACCAATGCAGAGTTGGCCAAGGATTTGTCAGAGAAACAAATCAAGAATAGGCTACTTGAAGAAGCAATGGAAGAAATGAAGATAAAAATGGCAGAGGTGGTAGAGACTGCCAGCAAGTTGAGAGAAGAGATGCATGAAGGAATAGATAAAGGAAAGAAACTAGTAGAAGAGGAGGTAGAACCAGAGCCTGATCCTCTTCTACCTAAGGAACCATTCCTCAAGGCACTCAAGGCATTGATTGGAAAGGCTCTAGAAGGAATACCAGTGTTCTCTGGTAAGATGGATACATAAATGGTTATGGAATGGCATGAAAGGATGGAGAATCACTTCGAGTGTGATGGGATTACAAAGGCACAAAAGGTAAAGATATCCAAGTCAAGGCTAAGAGGGAAAGCACTCACATGGTGGAAGTTCTTGTAGGAAGAAAGAGAGAAAGAGGGAAAGAAGCCCATAACAAATTGGAAAACAATGGTTGCAAAGGCGAAGCAGAATTACCTTCCAGAAGATTATGACATTCAACTGCATAAGAAGAGGTAGAACCTTAGGCAAAAATACCTAGATGTGCCAACCTATACTGAAGAGTTTCAGAAGATTTGTCTTGCATAAAGAATCCAAGAGACAGAGAGTATCAAAGTTTCAAGGTACCTTAATGGATTAAGGTGGAACATTCAAGAAGATCTTAGTCTCTTTACCCTGACTTCCATTCATAGTTGTTTTCAAATGGCTTTGAAAGTGGAAGAGAAACTCAAGAAGATACAAGATTGTAGCTCCAGAGGTATGTAAGGAAACTCAGGTGCGGAAACAGCTTCCTACGCTAATCTCTATAGGAAAGTATTGTGCAAATTCTTTTAAATCCTTACAATTTCATATTCGTTAACTACTTTAACAAAGATATTGCAACCACA
>MU223815.1:1756077-1779986 GCA_018584345.1 Thuja plicata | reverse complement strand
CTAGCTTTGTACCTTTCAACACTGCCATCTGCATAGAATTTCTTCTTGAACACCCATTTATAGCCAACAGATTTTCTCCCTTTAGGCAAAGGTACAAGGTCCCAAGTTTTGTTTTTCTCCAATGAAGAGTGTATAGTACTCAAATTTATCAGTTGCCACATGTCTTCACCTGTCATTGAATCTTCTTGACATAGCTCTTACGTGTCATAGGAATCCATCATAACCATTTTAGCCATGATCTCCTTACAGACAATTCAAGATGCCGACACATCAACATTATTTGCAAGAAATACATTTTACAAAACAAATAATAAGAATAGGAATTATCCAAGGTTGAGACACCTTATTCCTAACAAGGTAGAGGAAGGGGTAGAGACAACAGAGGTGGCCATAGAGGTGGTTCAAGTGGATGAGGTAGTGATAGTATAGGTCAAAGTGAATCCAGATTTATAGAGAAAAGACAGGAATCAAGTAATAGAGGTGGATACAACAATAGAGGAATAAGTTCTTATAACAGTGGCAGAGGAAGATCAAGAGGTTTTGGGAGAAGCTCTCATTTTTCTTCTACGAAATTATACAACTGTGGACAGTTGCGACACCCTGCATATAGGTGTCCAAATAAACCAACATCCTAACAAGGGGAGAAGAAGATAGCGTATGTCCAAGAAGAAGATTGCTCTAAACAATCAGAGGTGAGTCTAGATTCAGAGAAAGGAGAACACCGTATGTTGAGAAGAATACTAATCAAGACACCCACCAAAGATAAGCACAAGTAGAGGATGGCTCTTCTTAGAGTAAAATGCAAGATATTGGGAAAGGTGTACAAGGCGATCATTGATTCAGGGTCAACAGATAATGTTATATCTGAGGAGGAAGTAGAGAAGTTGAAGCTCACTAAAATCCCACATGTGTGTCCTTATAAAATTACATGGTTGAATAAGGGCCAAAACATCTTAGTGAATGAACAAGTGTGGGAATAATTTTCCATTGGAAAGTATCAAGATAGGATACTATGTGATGTGTTTCCAATGGATTATTTCCATATGTTTCTTGGTAGACCATGGCAGTATGACAGAGAAGTTGTCCATAATGGGAAAGATAATAAGTACTCGTTCAAGAAAAATGGGCTAAATTTCAAAATATAGTCTTTAATAGAAGAGACATAGTGGAGAAGGAAGAATCTAGTACCATGTTGATGAATGGAAAAGAATTCCTAAGGGATATGAAGGATGAAGAAGCTGGCTATGCAATCTTGTTAAAGCCAAAGGAGGAGAAGACTCATAAGCAAGCACCTATACCAAAAGAAGTGAGAGAACTATTGGACCAGTTCAAGGACATAATATGTGAGGGTACACCAGCTTCACTACCACCAAAGAGGGAGATAAGTCATCAAATTGAGTTCATACCAGGAGCATCTTTGCCAAATAAAGCTGCATACAAGCTAACACCAGAGAAAAACAAGGAGATAGCTAGGCAAGTGCAGGAATTGTTGGATCAAGGACTGATTAGGAAGAGCATAAGCCCTTGTGTTGTCCCAGTGGTGTTGGCTCCTAAGAATGGAGGTAAGTGGAGGATGTGTACTAATTCTAGGGAAATAAATAGGATAAATATCAGGTGTAGATTTCCAATTCCTAGAATAGAATACTTGATGGATTGCTTGAGGGGTGCTAAGTACTTCTCTAAAATTGACTTGAAGAGTGGGTACTATCAAATTAGGATGAAGGAAGGTGATGAGTGGAAGTCTGCATTTAAGACTACAAAGGGGTTATATGAATGGTTAGTTATGCCCTTTTGGCTTACCAATTCACCAAGCACCTTTATGAGGGTGATGAATGAGGTCTTGAAAGACTATATAGGAGTTTTTGTATTTGTCTATTCAGATGACATCCTCATATTCAGTAAACCAAAAGAGGATCATATGAAACAATTAGAGTTAGTGTTGAAGAAGTTGAAGGAAGAGAAAATCACCATAAACCTTGAGAAGAGTGAGTTCATGAAGGAAGAATTAGTCTACCTTGGTTTTGTAGTTTCCAAGGGTTACTTGAAAATGGATAAGGAGAAAGTAGAGGCCATCTTGAACTAGCCTACTCCTAAGACAGGAACTGAAGTTAGGATATTCCATGGGTTACCCCAATTCTATAGGAAGTTCATTAGGAGATTCAGTGAGATTTGTGCTCTAGTCCTAGAGACTATCAAATGAGGATTGAAGACTAAATTCATTTGGACTAAGGAATCTAATGACGGGTTTGAAAGGTTGAAAAGAGAAGTAGCCACTCAAACAATATTGTTGTTACCTAGCTTTGACAAACCATTCATTATCGAGTGTGATGCATGTTGGAAAGTGATCTATTTTGGTAAATGTGATTCACTTTTTGGTTTTCATTTATGGCAACACATCTGGTTTTAAGATTGATTACTTTGAAGTTAAGTTTTGTTGATTCAAAAATCAACTAAGTATAATAGCAGAGATACAGAAGTATTTTGGGTGTCAAAGACAAAGATTGATGAATTAGGGTAAGTGACCTTAGAGGAAGATAGTATGGAGTATTTATGACCTCCACCTAAGATTGATTTGTATTTGGTTAAGTTTACGATGAGTTATAAGGAATTGAAGATAGACAAACTGCAGAAGAATAGTGATACAGAGCAGTTGGACAGCAACGAAGATTTAGGGAGTATGACTTCGACTCCAGGAAATTGAAGTTGTATTTTGGTTATTGATAGTCTATACATTGACTATGCAAGAGCGTCGAATATGCATTTGATATTTACTATATTAAATGTATTGTGTTTTGAAGGATGACTTTGTAATATTTGTAATATTCATCTAGAGAGCTGACTTTGTAAAGTTATGAGATATATATGTAAGATATTTTTGGTAAAGATTATGTATGTGTAAGTAATAGTTAGCTAGAAGGGAAGACATGCAAATGGCAGAGCAGAGAATGGTAGAGTTATAAAGGAAATAGCAAAGCATTTGTGATGCTTGTCGTGTTCATGACTAAGAAATTTTTGTAGCAGAATTACATTATAAGAGTTGTAAGCATAGAAGCCACTAACAGGGTGTTGTGAACCTTTAACAGGGTTTTTATTCCTCTAACAAGGAAATGTACTATGTAATATTCAGCTCCTAATGGGGATAGGTCTCCTTATAGGGACATTATACTTTAGTACATGCTTGTGGGTATCATCCCCGTTGGGGTTTTCCCCCTACGAGGGTTTCCTCATAAACAAATCATGGTGTTATGAGTATTGTGTCATTTGCTTATGTTCTTTACTTTACTAAAAATGAATGATTAATGTTTAAGTGGTTGAAGAGTTAATTTAAAGTGCTATTATACTGATTCACCTCCCCCTCTTAGTATAATCCAATCCTAACAATTGGTATCAAAGCTTTTGGTGCTTGGAGAGAAAGCCTAACAGCTTGAGGGAGATCAGAATGGATTTGGACTATTTGCAAGAGAAGTTTGATGTTGCACTTGAAGACCTTGATAAAGGAAAAGCAGAGAATGGATAATTGAGATTCAACATGCGCAGAGCTGAGAAATTTATAAATAAACTGAAAGAATAGATTGAGATTTCTAGAAGTCAAAGAGAAGATCTTATGGTCCAGATAAAAGAAGATTTAGATGAGGACAATTCAGATCAGGTGAAGCAACTAAAAGAAGAAATTGAGACTCTTAAAATTGAAAATAAATTTATGGCTAAAGAAGTACAGATGCAAAAGAATGCTAAGAAGGAAATTGAAGAAACCTTAAACAGTGCATTGAATCAAATGAAGGATGAGGCTGACAACTACAAGAACAAATACTTAGAATTGGAGAAATATAATCAGATTGTGAAAGGTGAACTTGTTGAAGCAAAGAAACACATTGAGAAACTTCACACCAGTAGTGGATTGATTGATGAATAGCTAGACAAATAGAAACCTAAAGGTAATATGACTGGTATTGGCTTCAATGAAGCTGAATGTTTAAAGAATCAGGAGGAGAAATCATATGAGAAGATTGATGTTGAGAAACCATCTATTGAAGAACCTAAAGAGAAAATCAGAAATTTCAGGGGTAGATTCTTTGGTTGCAATAGATTTGGACACATGAAGAGAGACTACATAGGTAATGCCCCTTTTAGAACTTTTTCTGGTTATTGTTTTAATTGTAATGGATATGGGCACAAGAAGACTGAATGCAGAAGGCCTAATCAATTTGGATATAGAAAAGACAATGGAAGAGAACCTACAATGAAACCTACATGCTATAGATGTAATAACATTGGGCACATTGCAAAGTACTGTAAGTTACAAATTAATCAAGAAAGAAGACCTCCTATATGTTACAAATGCAATAATCTAGGACATATAGCAAAGTTTTGCAGGTATAATGGAGTAGGTAATAGAAGAACACCACCTCCTATGAATTCAAAGAAGAATGGAAATGATATTGGTAAGAGTATTGTAGATGTGAAGAATGATTTTGAAAAATATTTTAAGAAAGAAGAAGATAGAAACAGTGGTAAGATATGGAAGATTAAAGAAACAAGTGAGACATCAGTTCAGGGAGAGTTAGTAGATGCTACTGAATCTTTTCCTGAAGGTAGCAAGATAGAATTGACCTAATTGGTCGATCATGGCCTTAGGGGGAGCATTGGATATAAACATCAAAATTTATCCTACCCCAAAATTCATCGATGAGCTCATGCGAGCTTATGTGTGAACTAAGCTGACATCATGGATCATATACCTGAGAGCGCACCATCTGCCAACGTGTATATTTTGTTCGCAAGATTTAGCAGCCGACTGGATAGTTTAAAGTGAAAATGAAAGTTATAACCTAACTTGCATAAAGCACCATTTGATAACCTATCTATTCACCATTTGACAAAGAGCGAGCTAAGGAGATTAGAGAGCAGAAGCATTCAGACTATTCTACATTTTCTGTGTGTGATTGATTGGAGCATAACATTTGGATTTTTGTAAAGAAAGGTATTTTACATCATCTAAGCTATGGATGCACCTGCCATTTTTTATGTTTTTGATCATCCTAGATACAAATTTAAGAAACATCCATATAATTCTTGTGAAGAGGATCCAGAAGGAGCATTTTCACAAACCCCACATGGCATATTATACATAGAAGACATTAGGGCTTACATAAATTGTAAGTATGATACAGTGGGAGATAATGAAATATTCACTGAAATGGAAGATATGACTGAGAAAGGAATAATGAAGGAATAATTAAAACACATTAGTCAGTTGATCATAATGAAGATTATGTAATTATGTGAGTTCGATGAAAATGAATGGTTCAAGATATTGATGATCAGGGCTCATGATTAGTTCATATGGGTTGGTGACCAACCTGTGAAGATTTGCATGACCTAATTCATGAGATCACTGGATTAGAAAACATTGGATTTGTACCTATTGTGGAGAAGCATGTGAAGAAATAATTCAAAACCCTAACACATTCTAAATGGGACAGGAGGGCAATGACAGTAAGCAACATCTTTCAGTAAGATGTGAGATTGATTTCCATGATGCTCAGACACAAATTCTACTATGGTAGCAGACCCAACTCTATATTTGCTGGAGTAATCATGATGGCATGGAGAATGGTAAAGGAAAACATAAAATATAACCTATATGAAGTTCTGGCTCAACAATTTATGGAGAATGTGAAGCTAGTGAAGAAGGATAAAAGTAAAACTTTCAGATTTGGTTCGTTATGGATGCATATGTTCATTCACATTGAGCAAAAGTTTCATGGTTTACATCTTAGTGGTTGGAAGTCTGGAGTACCCACTGGTATACTAATTTCATAGAGCTATAAAAGATAGAACACTACTTGGGTAATGGAGAATTATTTTCCATGATCAAGATTCTACAAAAATAGATGAAGACAAGGTACAGGTTACATGAGGACATTGTGGAAAAGTAAAAGGATACAATCTGTTTCATGGTTGAAACTGATTGTGTATGTTTTGAAGTAGTTATACCTAGGAAGAAGTGGTCCTACCCCGTGGGTTATGAAGTGAGTTCTAAAATACTCACCATGCAAGTAGAACATGTTCTTGCATCAGAAGTTGACACAAAAGAAGAAAGATGGGGAACCTATGAAGAAAATTCAGCAAAGGTGAAAGAGGAATAGTCTAGAGGACCAAGGAAAAGGAAAATTTCTAACCTTATTCATGATTGCGGTATACAAGCCAGACTGACAGAAGAGGAATTGAAAGAAGTCAAAAGAAAGATGGAAGAGAGATCTCTTGGAGTAGAAAGTGGAAGTACTGATGCGCCTATCATTCCTAAGGTAATTATGGTAGATAGTCTACCTCCTCCACAATAGCAAACAGAACAAGAAAAGGTTGTCACTCCTAGAGTTACAAGTTCAAGCAAGCCTAAAGAGCAAAGCACAACAGAAGAGAAGAAAACAAAAAAAACATATTTGGAAACCTGACATTAAGATGCTAGATAAAAGAGAAATTGAACAAGGTAAATTGGTTTCAATTGATAAATACTATGATAGATATGAGGAATCAAACAAGATGAAGATTGAAGATATTGTGATAGAGCATTTTCTTACCTTCAAGAAGAGCCTTCTAGAAATTGAAGGAAGTGTACCCAAAGATCTATATGCAAAATTGGAGAGTAGAAAACACTTGGCACAAATTGAGGATGATTAGATCAGAAATAAGGAAATTGATAACATGTTGCCTGTGTTATCAGTACAAGAGAGGGAAAGAATATTCAAAGAACTGAAACCTCTGTTAAGAATAAAGATTAGAAAATTGAAAATAATGGGAAGGAAGTATGATGAAGTGACTGAGGAAACTTAGAAGGCATTAGAGAAGATTCTAATGAACCCTACTTCTAACAACCCCTCACCTCCTAAAACAATATCGCCCACACAATTGGGAATGGGTGAAAGACCTAAGGTGACAGAAACCTCTATAGAGAAGAGTGAAGTAGATCCTCCACCATATTTCTATGTCTTTGGTGTGGCAGTGACCCTTGACCCCTCACAAGATGAGAAGGACACTTTTGTAGGAAATTTGGATACCTTTGTTGCAAATGAAGCAGAGCAAAAAGAGGAAGTTGAACAAAAAAAGGATGATGAACAGAAGATAGAACAACAAAGATTTGAAAAGAAAGAAGTAAACTCACCATCTATTTCATTGTTGGCAAGCACTGATGTAAATGTGGATAGCATGGATGAAGTTGAATTGGTAAAGCTTGCATTCACCGCATTAAACAATGAAAAGGAAAGATCTGAATAGAAAGGAGATAAGAAGATACAAGTAATCTCAAGAGCTATTGATACTATGAATAAATTTCTTCCAGTACCTATAGTTTTCCAGCACAAGGATGACATTGAAAACTTGAAGATTACACTTGATGAATTTGAAGGGTATTATGAAAATTTGCTGAAGATTGCATAAGAGAAGGCTGATAAGACATATTCAGAGCAGAAAATGATAGAAGTCTACTAATCCATCTCATGGGACTTTGGAATTGTAAAAACTTGTTTGACAAATGCAAAGAACTTCATTGGACATGGGAGAAAATTGCTTGGTTATTGCATGAATCCGATTAGACACATTCAGAATGTTGAGGACATTATTGCCAAGGAGAGAGAAACTCTAAATAGCTTGATGGATGGTTGTGAAACATCTTCACAATCCACAACATAACTAGATACATAAGTTACAAGGATATTGGCCAAACTCAGTGTATTGGATAATGAGAAAGGGAGAGTATTAAATAGATTCAATTTGCTGAGGAGCTTTATTACTCCAAAATTATCCATACTTGAAGCTCATCTCTCAGATTTGGAGAAGGTTGCAGATTTATTGACCAAAGGCTTTCCCATAGAGTTGAAAGAATATGAAACTACATCATTTGCAATGAATGGTTTGATTCACATCAGTCAGATTTTGTTCAAGACTCGGAGCATAGAAGTAAAGATTTTGGAAGAATCTTTTCAGGATGTTCTGAAACTGGTAAGCAGGAACTAAGACCTACTATTTTATATGCACCTTTGTCATTTTTTTCAAAGGGGGAGAAGATAAAAAAAATGATGAAAAAGAGAGAAAAATATGGAGAAGAGATAAGGAGAAGAAGAGACATTTTTGTTTAGTTGGAACACTTAGATATTTTTTTGTTAAGTGTTTCCATCAATGCCAAAGGGAGAGATTGTTGGAAAGTGATATATTTTGGTAAATGTGATTCACTTTTTGGTTGTCATTTATGGCAGCACATCTGGTTTTAAGATCTATTACTTTGAAGTTAAGTTTTGTTGATTCAGAAATTGACTAAGTATAGTAGCGGAGATACAGAAGTATTTTGGATGTCGAAGATAGAGATCGATGAATTAGGGAAAGTGACCTTAGAGGAAGACAATATGGAGTATGTATGACATCCACCTAAGATAAATTTGGATTTGGTTAATTTTATGATGAGTTATAAGGATTTGAAGACAGACATACTGCAGAAGAATAGTGATACAGAGCTGTTGGACAACAGCGAAGACTGAGGGAGTATGACTTGGACTCCAAGAAATCAAAGTTGTATTTTGGTTGTTGATAGTCTATACATTGACTATGCAAGAGCACCGAATATGCATTTGATATTTACTATATTAAATGTATTATGTTTTGAAGGCCGACTTTGTAATATTTGTAATATTCATCTAGAGAGCTGACTTTGTAAAGTTATGAGATATATATGTAAGATATTTTTGGTAAAGATTATGTATGTGTAAGTAATATTTATGTAGAAGGGAAGACATGTGAATGGAAGAGAAGAGAATGGCAGAGCTATAAAGGAACCATCAAAGCATTTTTTATACTTTTCTTGTTCATGACTGAGAACTTTTTGTAACAGAATTACATTGTAAGAGCTGTAAGTTCAGAAGCCCCTAATAGGGAGTTGTGAACCTTTAACAGGGTTGTTATTCCTCTAACAAGGAAATGTACTGTGTAATATTCAGCTACTAATAGGTCTAGGTCTCCTTACAGGGACATTATACTTTAGTACATGCTTGTGGGTATCATCCCCTCTCAGGTTTTCCTTTGGCCAGGGTTTCCTCATAAACAAATCATGGTGTTATGAGTATTGTGTAATTTTCTTATGTTCTTTACTTTACTGCAAATGAATGATTAATGTTTAAGTGGTTGAAGAATTAACTTAAAGTGCTATTATATTGATTCACCCCCCCCCCTCTTAGTATAATCCAATCCTAACAATGCAAGCAACATTAGAGTAGGAGCTATCCTAAGTCAAGAAGGCAGGCTTGTGGCCTTATTCAGTGAAAGAATCAATGAGGCTAAGTCTAGGTACTCTTCCTATGACTTGGAGCTATATGCTCTTGTACAAGCCTTAAATAAATGGAGGCATTATCTATTTCCAAAACATTTTGTTGTCTGTACAGACAACCAAGCATTGAGTTACATACACACTCAAGACAATCTTAGCTTGAGGCACATAAAATGTATGGAGTTCCTACAGTCATATACCTTCACTATAAAACATAAGAAGGGGGTAAAAACAAAGTTGCAGATGCCCTTAGTATGAGACTACTCACCATTCAAGAGATTCAGTTGCAAAGTATAGGAGTTGAAGTTTTTAGAGACCTATATGAGGGAGATTTAGATTTCTTAGAGATTTACAAAGTGTGCAAAGATTTTGAGAATCACTTTCATAGTGAGTTTGCAGAGTATACATTGCAGAATGGGTTGTTATTCAAAGGAAATCAACTTTGTGTTCCAAAAGGCTCAATGAGGGACAACCTCATATAGGAGAAACATAATGGGAGCCTAAGTGGACACTTTGGACTGAACAAGACACTAGACCTAGTGGAAAGGTTCTACTGGTGGCCAAAAATGTAGAAGGAAGTAAGGAGATATGTGGAATAGTGTAGCATATGTCAGAAGGCTAAAGGAACTTAATCAAATGTAGGACTTTAGCAGCCATTACCCATCCCAAATAGACCTTGGGAGTGTATAAGTATGGATTTCATAGTGGGGTTACCTAGGACTCCAACTGGTTTAGACAGTGTGTTTGTAGTGGTAGAAAGGTTTAGTAAGTTGAGCCACTTCATCCCATGTAAAACAACACATGATGCCAACCATAATGCCTACTTTTTCTTCAAAGAGATAGTGAGGAATCATGGTCTACCAATGAGTATTGTTGCAGATAGGGATGTGAAGTTCATGGGGCACTTTTGGAAGACCCTATGAAAGAGACTAGGTACAAACTTATCTCATGGATCTGCCTATCATCCTCAAATGGATGGGTAGACTGAGGTAATCAATAGAGTTCTTGGGAACTTGCTCAGATGTCTGAAAAAGGAATATGGACAAGGATGGGAGCAAGTTAACCCACAAGAAGAATTTTCCTATAATGATAACACAAATAGGACTACAGGGAAAAATCCATTTGAGATTGTGTATGGGGCACATCCAAGGGGTGTGATGGAGCTCAGAGACCTCAAAGGATATGAGGGAGTTAGTGGACATGTTGATGACTTCGCACAATCGATGAAGGAAGTCCATGAGCAAGTAAAAAAGACCTTAATGGAGGCCAATGAGAAGTTGAAGGATAAAAGAGATGAGGGAAGAAGAGATTTGCAGTTTGAAGTGGGTGAACTAGTAATGGTGTTCCTGAATAAGGCAAGATTACAAAAAGGGATACCTAGTAAGCTACATATGAAAATTATTGGACCTTGCAAGCTATTGGCTAAGTGTGGACCCAATTCTTACAAGGTGGAGTTGCCCAAGGAGATGTCAATCTCTCCAATCTTCAATGTGAAGGATTTGATCAAGTATAAGGGGCCATATATGGATGAGTTTCAATATAGTACAAAGGTGAAGAAGGATGTGGGAGAGTTCAAGACTCTGGAACAGGTCAAGCCACAAGTGGAAAAGATATTGAATTCAAGAGTAAAGAAGAAGACAAGACACAAAGTCTATATAGAGCATCTACTGAAGTGGAGATAGGAACCATAGTCATAAACCACTTGGATAGCTAATAGTGACTTCAAGAAGCATGGAATCAATGAGGAGTTCCTAACACCATAGGTACCTTAACTTTCTTGTTGCAGGGGGAGGATGGTGCAGGAGCACCCTAAGGTCTTTAGGAAGATCTTTAGTCATTTTGGCTTGTAGGTTGGTTTGGCCAACCACCCATGAATAAGAACTATTTTATAAAGTCCCAATTGTGTTTTAGATGTGTTTTAGTGTTAGAAGAGATTAGCGTTTGTGAGTTGTTGACTCAAGTTGATTCTAGGGTCTAGAACCTAGAAGTTAGCCAAAAGGTCAAAGGGTTGACCAATACTCCAAAAAAATGGGAGATTTTCAAGTTTTTATTGTTTTCAAGTCATTTGAGGTCATTTGGTAAGGTTTGAAACCAAATACGGCCATCAAAATTGAGAAAGTGCCATTTTGACAAAAGTTGTCATGACAACTTTTAAAACTTGTCATGACAACATTTCCTAGTTTTTAGGAATCAGCTTTTATGATGTCCAAATCCTAACCAGAGGGTCTAGACATGGGGGATGAAATTATATAAGGTTATTACAACCCTAATCTGACAGTTAGATTTCATATTGTACGGACTGGTTATTGGAAAGAACCAATTTTATAGTGTAATTAACATACAGAGCCATCATCCAACACTTTTTTGGATTGAATGGATTGAATGAAAGCATGAGGAGTGTTTGAAATGTATTTCCTTAGATCTTTGTGGCATTGGATTATTTAGTTGTTCTTTTTGGTTAGCTTTTGTTTAATTCTTTGTTTTCTGTGAGTTCACCAGCCAGTTTTGGTCCCATCATGTAAAAGATGGCTTTTCTTGGTATTACTGTGGTGAAAACTCCCATAGCCACTTGGAATCCATTAAATCCTTGTATATAATCTATAGATATGGTGTGTGGAGTGTGTGTATGCAGGGGGTGCAAGAGAACAATCAGGCCCTAGGCGAGTACTAGCTATTCTGGCTAGGGTGATTGAGTAGTGCAGTAGCAATGATGATTGCCAATTGATTGGTATGTGTCAATCAGTGATAGAGGAGTAAAGGGGCATGGGGTGCAGACCTTTTAATGGAAGGAGGAGTTCAGATGAGCTCATTAGATTAGTTGAAGAAGTTTAAGAAACCAAACCAACCTTCATGCCCTAGAAACCCTTATTTTTAGGGGTTTGGTGAAAGTCCATTGTACGGACAAGATTGGAATCAGAGACCTAGAATATCTTTAAGGTGAGGAAAAACCCACAAAGAGTATGCAATTTTTTTCTAGGGGTGTTAAGGGATTTTCAGAGAAAATTCACCTTTTCAGTGACTAGGAGGGCTAATAGGCCTAAAGGACTAATAATTTGGAACCTGATTGGAAAATGGGTGAAAGATCCACAAAATTGGATCCATAGGGGTTGGATTAGGCCTAAGAGGAGTCAAGAAACCAATCCACAAGAAGTTGACACCATTGGAATGGTAGGAAGTTAGTGAAGCCATGGATGTGTGAAGGTTATGGAGGAGAGTCTTGTGAAGAGTTTGAAGTTGGTGGAAAGCTCCTAGTGTGTTAGAGGATCAGAGAGGTATCCTCTAGTTAGGGTAGTGAAAGAGACCCTAAGGAAGACCAAGTGAAGGTCTTGGAGAGAGCATGAAATCTCTAGGAGAGGATCTCCCCATCATAATTATATCCAATTAGAAGGTATTAGGACCTAATTAGATCCAATTAGATCCTTTAGGACCTAATTAGACATAATTAGACCCATTAGGACCTAATTAGATCCATTTATACCCTTTAGGAGACAATTATATCCAATTAGAAGGTATTATGACCTAATTAGATACAATTAGAGCCTTTAGGACCTAATTAGATATAATTAGACCCAATTACACCCATTAGGACCTAATTAGATCCAATTAGACCCTTTAGGACCTAATTAGACCCAATTACACCCATTAAGACCTAATTAGATCCAATTAGAAGGTATCCTAATTAGATTCAATTAGACCCTTTAGGACCTAATTAGATCCAATTAGACCCATTAGGACCTAATTAGATCCAATTAGACCCTTTATGACATAATTAGATCCTTTAAGACATAATTATATCCAATTAGAAGGTATTAGGACCTAATTAGATCCAATTAGACCCTTTAGGACCTAATTAGACACAATTAGACCCATTATGACCTAATTAGATGCAATTAGACCCTTTAGGACATAATTATATCCAATTAGAAGGTATTATGACCTAATTAGATCCAATTAAACCCTTTATGACCTAATTAGACACAATTAGACCCATTAGGACCTAATTAGATCCAATTAGACCCTTTAGTCCACCTAATTAGACCATTTACGACCTAATTAGACATAATTATACCTATTAGTCCCCTAATTAGACACCATAGGACATAGGAAATTTCATTCCTGGATTTTTGTTTAAAATAATTATATCTTTGGCACAAGAAATTCTCAAGAAGCACAACCTTCTGAAGTTGGAGAAGGCTCATCGCAAGGTCAACAAGCCCAACCTTTAGAAGTTGGAGAAGGGTCATCACAAGGACAACAAGTACACATCTCTCTCTCTCTGTCTCTCTCTCTCTCTATTTAGTCTCTTTGTGGTTAATTATGCATTTTGGGTCTTTCCCAGGTTAATATGAGCTATTAAGAGAATTTTTTATTTTTTTTGCAG
This sequence comes from Thuja plicata, assembly GCA_018584345.1. NCBI lineage: Eukaryota > Viridiplantae > Streptophyta > Pinopsida > Cupressales > Cupressaceae > Thuja > Thuja plicata. Next base: position 1,766,292 of record MU223815.1, on the reverse strand, counting down.
CCCAAGTACAAGCAATAAATGAGAATGTTATTCTAGTCCAATAGTTGAAGAGAAAAATTAATCGTAAAAGCATAGATCATTTAATTGAAATGGATGTGGACAAATTGAGATATTATGCTAAAAAACCCATTAACACTACGAAGAGGGCATTGAATAAAAAGTGTAAGGAAATAATTGCACAATTTGAGAATCTCGATACCCTTGAAAAAACCCAATTATTATCAATTACATTTCTTAAAGATGAGTTAAAAGAGCCATTAAATTTGTTGGGTGTAGATGAAAGCTTGAAAAGGACAAAAGGGTCTAACTTACAAAAACATATTGTTGAAAGTGTTAAGGAAGGTTTGCATTCCATTGGAAAAAAAAATAGATCAACAGATAAGTCCATTTCAAGAAGAGTGATACTGACATCTATTTTAAATAAAAACATGTCCCAAAAAAGACAAATTTATTCACTTTCATCTCATATCGGGTACAGTAGGAAGACACTAGGATGTTATTTGAAAAGGAGATTCAATTTGGATGATACTACATTGGAAGGTAATTGGGCACTAATGTGTAGAGCTTTACGCTTTGATAGGATTAACGAAACAGTTAGGAACTTGGTTACAACATTTTGGACTGATCACACTTGTCCTTCACCAAATACAAGAGATGTTATCAAGAAGAGGAATGGGCCTAAGGAGTATTTGCAATACACAAAACATTGGTTGGAAAACACACAACATGAATTTTATCTCTCATTTTGTAATTCAAATCATGACTTTAATATTGGACAAACAATGTTTGAAATATTAAAGCCATATTTTGTAAAGATAAATAAATCTTTTGAAACTTGTTATTGTTGATACCATGTTGAATTTGATCTCTACTATCAAGGGTTTAGAAAGATGATAGAAGAAAGCAATGGCTATCAAAATGATTTTCCAAAACGTCCAAGCCAATTCATAGCATCAATCTTATGTAACAAATCAATTGATCATGAAATACTAGAAATAGATTACATAAGACGAACTTTTCAAACATGCGGAAATTTGGCTAAATTTCCTTTGAGAGTTTAAGATATCGACATGACGAGGATGGTAAAATGTAAGAGTTACAATTACATAAATTCTGAAATGAAAGTTGGGAAAGAGTCAACAAGGTTGGAATATGTAGAGGAGGAGATACTTGTTGCAACATTTATGGAGAATTTTCATAAATTGATACAACCATATATGCATCATGTTTTTTTTTCTAAATGGCAAGCAGAACAATTCCAACTACTAAGAGAAACTTTTCCAGTTGGAACAATTTTATCGATTGTTGACTTTGCTAAAAATTACTCTTTTGGTTCTCAAAAACAACTTTAAGCATAATACTACTATACAGAGCAGGTCACAATCATGGTACATGTTTCTTATCGACATGCACAATTAGATTTGGATGGTGTTGAAAGTACATATCAAATATGAGTCATAAAAAAAGAATATCAATTTTACATTAGTGATGGTAAAGAGCATGAAATAAATTTTGTTGAGCATTGCTTTAACACATTTTTTGGATATTTGGAAAACAAAGGCATCAAAATTGAAAAGAATTTTGTTTGGTCAGATGGATGTGTAGCACAATTTAAATCAGAAAGGCCATTTTATGCACTATGTAGATATCATCGATACCAAAAGATACCACATCTTTGGAGTTTCTTTGAGAGTGGACATGGAAAGGAAGAGCATGATGGTGCATGAGCCTGTATCAAACGTGCTTTAAGAGAGTATTGGCTGGGCTATCAGGGATATCGTATAAATAATGCTCATGATGTAGTTGAGTGGTGTAAGATGCATTTTTTGGTTCCAACTCAGGATCACACAACATCATGTTTGGATAAATTCATACCATTCAGATTATTCTGGGATATATTAGGTATAAATGCAACATCACTTGTTTTGAAGTTTAAATTTATGTATGTACTTTAAATTTATTTCAATTGAATAATTGAATAATATATATATGATTTTGAGTTCTCTTAAATTTTTACATGTATGGGTCTTGTTCAGGTGTTGCTAGAAGATCAATCCATGGATGCAAGAGGGTAGAAAAAACAAGATCTCTGCATTCAATTATGAGTACAGATAGTAATGTGTGGTCATTGTACACTAGAGATTACTCATGCTTTTGTTATGACTGCATTTTTGAAAACTATGGTGAATGTATCAACCAAAAATGTAGATATGTTAGTGAATGTAATTTGGTTCCACTAGATGTTACTTACAAATGATTCTGTTGAGGATGAAAGCTTTGACGACATTCTGTTGATTTCAACCGACTATGACCATATTTTAGGTTTGATCAAAATTGGTACGTGTCCATGTAAATAGTGCTTGAATGTACACATGTTCTTATTTACTATTCAATTTAGATCCACTCTAAGACATATATACAAACTTAGATGTTTAATCTATATTTAGAGACCTCAAATTGAAAATATTTATTTTGCAGGACATGTTTTTTGTAGAAATAGCAGAGCCTAGAAATGTGGAATGTATTAGTTACTATTTATTAAGTTGCACCAAGGAGAGGGTGAAGCTAAAAAAGAATGAAACAAGTGATGAAATTATGTTTTGAATAGGTTAGTAGTGTACATTTTTGTGTTTAATTTATTACAATTGAGGTTAACTTGTGATGTAATTATGTGCAGTTATATGGTTAATTTCACATCTATCTATATATGTTGTTGAACTTGTATGTGCAGGTTCAGTTGTTGTGCAAGGAACATATTTGAAGAAAATCAAAATATTAAAACATATGGTTCATTTTATTTATTATCAACCTAACAACAAGGTTTATCAGTATAGTCATCTTGTAATTGACATTGTCCTATCTCTTCATCCAGTGACAGGACTGTTACTAATAACTGAGAGGGGGGGTGAATCATTGGCCTCAAAAAAATTCCAATTAATCAACCCAAAAAACTTAGTACCACAATATTAAGCCTCTAGTTATCTTTAGTACTATAAGATGAATGCCTTCAAATATACTTATCAAATTACTACTACTCGGAATGCTTTGTTAAACCTTATTATTTATGTTTACCGAATAGCAGTCTTTAAATTTACTGAAAATAGTAAATTAATTAGAGTATACCGATCAATCTAGTTTAGCTATGTGTAATGCAAAACACTAAAGTAATGACTCATAAACACATTGACACATGGATTTTTAATGTGGAAACCTAGTTAAGGGAAAAACCACTTGGGACCGGTAACCCAAAATTTTCACTCTTCTGAAGTGAGTTTGGTGAAGAGCCAACCCTGTTAAATGTTACAAACACACTGTTAGGTGTGACCTTGTTAGAGGATTTAAAAGATTAGTTTGTCACTTGATATTAGGCATTTCTATGCTACCTTCCTTGTCCAAAATCTTCTGGTTTGTCAAATGTTATTTGGCATCTCATGCTATCTTCGTGACCAAACTTTTTGATACTCCTTGGGATGTATCTCAATATAGAAAGGATCTTTAAATCCTGCTCGGTTAAGATACTTTTTGAATCAATGGTTCAACTGAAATAGTATAATATGTTCATATACAACTTATACTTTCTTATTTTCATATCTATTGTAAGCTCATTAGACCAATATGATCAATATATCTTTTCAATACCTTTGTTCCACTTTTGTTCTACTTGGTGATGCTATGCTCTATTGCTCGATGTCCTCAAAAATCTTTAGCTCTTTCCTCATCTTGATTGATCAGGAATGTATGAAGTTTTTCTTCATCAATTTCTCTCCAACATCCTATTTTTCATTCACTCCCCTTAATTTGTAATGAATTAAGTTGTCTCTTTATAGACATGATATCACTGTTTCTAGGTTCTTGATTTTCTTGATCTTGGCGTGATCCGCAGTCTTAGCCAATCTTATTTAAAGAAAAATTATTATTTTTATCTCGTAGAGATCTTCTTGCCAACTAGACAAAAACAACTTTAAATCCTTTACTTATCTCTGGCTTTATCTTTTCAATGAAAACAATGATAACTACCAGTTAAGTCTATATTTATCTCTTCCAGCTAGATATTTTGTCATTTCTGAACTCCAGTTAACTTCAATGTTTTAACTCTTTGAAAGCTTTGCTCAACACTCCAATTCTCCTCAGGCTTCTCCATCAGGGTTGTCTGTCTATCATGGTTGTCTATCCTTTGGGATTTTCCGTCCGTTGGGTTACACTATGGTTCTAGCTGTCGGGTATGCTTGTGATTTTTCTCATCGGTAATGCTCATCGGGTTTCTTGCTCGGGCATCACAGTGACTTAACTTTTGGTTATCTCTGTCTGTCAGTTTCGACTAGCCGTAGGTGTTTGAAGTCACATAATCTTTATCTCTCTGATTCTATGAATTCTTTGAAACTTTGATTATAACCAATTATATTATATCAAGTTGACATCAATGACAATATAATCCATTAAGTGATTCAATGTCTTGCATTATCTTTCTGGATTTCAGTGATCAACTTAACATCTTCAAACATTCAATCAGTTACATATCATCAAGGATGTGGGATTCGTAAGTGGAGACTTGATACTAATGACCATGAGAGAAAATTAAATGTTATCTAAGAGCAAGCAGAACAACTTGATGTGGTCTAAAATACACATGAAATATGATCTGTACTAAATTTTTCACAGGAAAGACCAAAGTTTTTCTTAGCTCCATTCTTTCCTACCAGTGCCCATAGTGAATGGAGCAATTTTTTAAAATTTATAATATCTCAAAAATGTCTTCAAGATGTGTATTTACTTTAGTTTTATCTAGTGAATTAATTCTAGGTTGAATGTGGATACAGTTTATTTAGTTGGAATATGAATGTGTAGATCATGCATGTTGCAAAATTACTTAATCATAGGATATAATTTATTTTTATAGATAAAATTGTTCATTAATTAAATATGTTCCATAAATACTTTTAAAATTAGGATCATTCATATATATTAAACACATACATCAAACATGTATTTAAAAGCATGAACTACACACATCATTTGTATCATAGGTCAAGTACATTTAATCAACAAATGTATAGGTCACTTGAACTATATCTAGAGTGAAAGTATATCTATGAAAGTATATAACACATACATGAAACATCAATCATAGATCAAGTATGTAAAGATTAATTGTAGATCAAGTATGTAAACATAAAACATAGAGATAAAGTACACATATATATAACACATACATACATGTTTAAGATCAATGAATCATAGAGTACACATGTATAGAGTGAAAGTATAGATTCTATGAAAGTATATAACACATACATACGTGCATGAAACATAAATCATAGATCACGTATGTAAATATCAATCATAGATCAAGTATGTAAACATAAAACATAGAGATCAAGTACTATAAGCATGAAACATGTGTCAAACATGTCAAACATAAATCAAAGTGTACAATACATATGTCAATCAACTCTAGAGTCTATAACTTAAATAATATAACATCAAAAATATGTATGTATGTAATATGTCTATATCAAATATGAAAGTGCCTAGGACTCATCATGCCGACTCCTCACTAAGTGGTCATGTCCAGAGTGACTATCATGTTGTGAAGGATGTGTAGATCCCTATAGAGAAAGAGAAATATATATATATATATATATATATATATATATATATATATACACACACACACACACACACATGTTATAAAGTGTTATATTAAACAAGAAAACATAATTAAATTAAAAAATCACCTGTCCACTACTAATGTCATCATCGAGTGAGTCCTGACGACGTATACGATCTATGCTCAAAGAAGGAGTAACAAGAGGCATATCCTGGTAGAGAAAAAAGTAAACTTTACATGCATCTAGATGAAATATTGCAAATTTAAATAACTTAAATCAAGTAACATTAAATATATATAATCTGATAATTTATACCTGTGTAGATGGTGGTAACTAATAGTACTCAGACTCCATAGCCTCGATCCGATCAACCAAGATATCAAGATTTTGTTGCGTCTGGTCCAAGATCATCTCTACATCTGCAACATGTGTAGAATGCACATGTCTCTCTAATGATGAATGCAACAGACTAACCAAATGGGATGGCATGGAATTCATATCATCATGTTTCAACAAATCAAGGTAACCTATAGTGGCCATGCTAAAGTCAACATCCTCAAGGCCAACATCTGAGAACTGGTGCCCTGCACTGACTGAAGGGTCTGTACGTTGTGCCTCACCCTCTGCAGCAATAGAGTGGTCAGTAGGTGGATCCTCACGAGCACTACCACTATGGCCATGATCTAGGTGAGAATGATGTGGCTGGGCGTATTTGATAGTACCCACACGATCTCTAACTCTCGATATGGGGATATCATGCTCTGCTTCTATAAATGCATAAGCATCCAACAGATCCTCAGCCAAACTAGACAATGTGACCTGTGTCATCTCTCCTGTAAGTCCCTCTAGGTTGGACTGTGAAGGGATCCCTGCTCCAGTATACATGTCATGTGTGGTCTTGCTAGAAGATGCTCCACCTGATGATCTGGAGTGTCATTGAGACATCAAGTACTGACCAACCTGATTGCTCGATATGGATGCAACAGCTTTTGCAATGTCTCCCACACTATCAATCGCACCTTGTAGCTGGGTGCTACGAATGACATCATCTGCAATAGGACCCAATGAAGGACCTATGACAGGTGCCCTCTGACCAACAATACCCCTGTATACTGGCCTCTCATGATCTACTTGATGAAAAATGTCTCTGCCAGCATGTCTGCCACGCCCCTATCCTAGATGTGCTGACAAATTAGTGTAATTAACTACCATCCCTTCTACAAACCTCAGAATAAATCTATTGAGAAAATTACAATGGAATCTAGTCATCATTTGGATAATGACCATGAGAAGCTAAAAATAATGGGTATATCAATACTGATATGGAAGGATCCTGACACCTTGTAACCTGATATACCTTCACATACCGTACTTCTGCATAAGATGGGAAAACTTCCCTTTTTAGGGTCTCTTTAGGCACTAAAGCCTGTACCTCCTTGAGAGAAAGACTAGAGCCAACCTCTTGTCTCTTCCTCTCAAGTATGGCCTCTATAATAGCTAGGGAATAGGGAGTGGTACCATGAATGTCATCCGTAATACTAATCAAGCTATTAAGTATGGATTGACATGTGCTCTTATAGATAGTAGAGCTAGTTAGATTATTTATAGAATCTTGCAACCTTTCAATGTCTCTATTAGTGTGTGAAAATAGTTCCTCAAGGGCAATCAATGCATCTATCATGTGTGATGTGTAATAAAATGTCTGATAGATGTATGTCACTAATACATTATACCCTAAAAATTGACCAAAATTTCCCATGAACCATTAAAATGCTTTTGCTTTGTTGGTTTATTGAAGGAAAATTTTGATTTTTTTTAATCCATGCCCATGTTCGTCGGAATTTCGACGAACCCGGGCATATAACTAAAAAAAATGGGGTGATTGCTTTAATTGTTAATTTCATTTTGTTTTAATTGTGCATTGCAGAGAAGAGGCCGAAAGGACTAGGGCATCATTGTGCAGAGGGGAGGTCAGCAGGATTTTATTGCGCAAAGAGGCCTCAGATATTTTGGAACCTCAAGTGTTGGATGTTCTTCAATCCAATGTACAACATCTGATTCTTATTGGGCGGCCCTTATCATTACAAGTTATCACCCAGTGGCATGTCACAAGCGGGAGTGCTGGTATATATGCACGCTCATATATGTATATTAAAATGCACATCTCTAGTTTTAGTAATAGTAATTTATGGACATCCATCAACACGCACTGTTATAGAGGGTTTCTAAACCAAGGAAATGACTAGGTAGCGAGATGCACAGACCATGGATTTTTTGAATAATATCTAGAAAATTCTATATGACTAATGCAATTTTTAGGTGAAATCACTGCATCAAAACAATGGATGCCATGACAGTGATATATGCAAAACATGGAAGCTTAGGCCTGACATGTTAACTGTCTAACTCATGAAATGTTCTTTTTGACAAAAACCATCAATAAAATGTGGTCTTGAGCATTTCCATGATTGCAACATGTGTTCAAAATGGATGATTTGAAACGTCTTTGGAGGATTTCAAACAAATTGCAATCTCCAATCTAAAAACCGAAAACCACATATTTTGCTATAGAATCTCATCAATGAGGGAGTTTCCCTAATTTATGGTAAAATAAATGATAGATAAAGTCAATAAAATTATCATAGGCTTAGCAATGTAGACAGGGAAGCATGATTGACAAATGCATGATTGGTGATTTCATATAGAGATCACAGTTGAGCTTCAATGGTGTTTGATATATTTTCTTTAGTTTCAAGAGCTACAAAGTGTTAGAGATAATTCATTAGGGTTTATTGAGGAAGTTTGGTAGAATTCATTGCACATTGGTGGGTTTGATTATTGTTGGGTGTACACTCTAGGGCTAGTCATACATCTTCAAAGGGGTTGTACATTTCTTGATAACAGGGGTGGAATTTCTTAGAGGGTCTGATTTGAGTTTGCAGAATTTTTTGACTAGATTTTTGGCACATTTACTCCCTTCTTCTCTCCATTGTTTTGTTCATCCAATTTGGATTTTTTTGGTGTAGGTGGCTAGGGTTTGGAAACCCTCATCTATTGGTTTTGTTGTTGCTTGTCCATTATTTACCATTATGAATAACTAGGTATGTGAGTTTAATGTTTGTAATTAGTTTTCACCATCGAAGTATCTTCAGTTTAGATTATTTATTGTATTGCCACACTTATTTCATATTACAAGTAATTTTCTAAGCAGTGATGGTGAAAAACCCCTGCACATTTAGATAGTTTCATACTCATTTTCTCATGCATATTATTGTACTAGTTAAGCAGTGATGGTGACAAACCTTCAGATATCTAGATAGTTGTAATCTTGTGTTAATTTCATATTATTATACCAATTGAGTTGCCACAAATAACCCCCACTCATTTAATTAGTCAATCCATGAGAGAATTTGCATATGCAGGTTTATTGTGCATGCATGTAATCTGAAGCTAACATCTAGCATTAGTTATATTTTTTCAGTTATTTCAAAAGCAAGAATTTAGGGGTAGTCATTATAGTGGTATCAGAGCTATTTTTCCTACTATCTTGTTGGGGTTTATCAGTTGCATGTGAGTTTGATACTCTTTCATTTCAGTTTGTATAAGACCCGGGGTCATACATGTTGCTTCCTTTGGGTGTACGCTATATTTTGAGAGTATCTATATGTTTGCATGACATTTTGGAGCCTTGAATGATATGGACATTTATCACATGTCGAGTTTGAGCATTCCTATGAGAGCTAGTGGTAGGGAAAAAATATATCTGAGTTATGCATCTTGTCAACCTAACAGGCTATAAATTTTAGAATTGGTTCTAAAAGGTTGCAATAATGTGTTGGTTTATTCTATTTAAAAAGATGAAAACTTTTGAGGAGAAAATGCTAGAAAGGGTTGTATAATTGAAGTAAAGTTGTGAAAGCTATACTAAGAGTTGGAAAAATTATGAAGGGAGTTTAAAGAAATTGCATAAGGAAGTGCATAAGCATCTTGAATGGGTAAAGTCTCTATTTGGTGTTAAGAATAAATCAGAAAAAGGTTCTTCCAATATAAGAAATCATGATGGAAGCAAGAACAAATTACAAAGGAAAAAAATATGTTTTTTCTTGCAATGGGTCTTCGAAGCCTAATCAATTATGCACTGGTAAAATGAAAAAGATGTCAAAAGATCAAAAGACTACCAATATACTTAAACCTTCATTTCAAGAAGTTTGAAAAGTAATACATTTGAAGAAATTATTTTTTATTCCAATGAGCATGAAAATGAATCATCATGTGTTTCATCTATTACAAATAAGTGCATTGATGAGATAATAGAATCTAGTCTCACTAAGTCAGCCAAGGATGATTAGACAAAAAAAATAGAAGATAGAACTAGCATAATTCTATTTTTGCAGAATGGCAAAGTCTTCTTCAATGAAAATGAATCAATCATTACTATAGATAATGGATGCTCAAGTTTTTATGTGGGCGGGTTTGAATTCAATATTGATGAGAGTAATGAAGAGATGAATTTTGATCATAATGTTATTACACTTATTATAATTCTATGATATCATAAAGTAATTCAATTGCATTTGATGAGGCATATTGTCTTAGAGAGTTGATT
>MU223815.1:1734653-1745149 GCA_018584345.1 Thuja plicata | reverse complement strand
GTATAATCAATGGTTTGAAAATGTTGTGACATGTGTCAAAGAGGAAGTTGGTAGCATAAAAGGAGTCTTTCCCCCATTGTGTGAAACACACAATTTCCTCTTTATCCACTTGTACGAAACACTTGTACGTAGATGTATACACAGGTTTTGATTTGTTTTTAATGTTTTATATATTTAATGCCCAGGATATCCTCACTTAAGCAATTTTCCCTCTTCCATGTGATATTCTCAGTAATGAAAATTATATTCATTAGGTTTTCTGAAAATTCTATCTAATAGTCTATGTAATAATTAACAATATAATAGTATTGGTAAAGGCATTCCAATTTTAAAATTGAAAAGATCTACTCCTGGTAGATCATGCATCTAAACTAGTACAAGGTTAGGTATTTTAGGAACTGGATGGCAGGTTATTTTTTCACGAAGTCAAGGGATTAACAACTAAGGCTTTGGTTCTATACACAGTATTTTGTTTTATTTAATATTGAGTCTTAAGGTTCTGTTGCCCTTTTTGAGGTTGGGTTATGAGTTTCAGGTGGGATTCGTGAGTAACTCTACTTGGCTAAGTGATGGTGTATGTAGAATCAAAATAGCATTTTGTCATTATTTTCACCAATAACAATATAAAGTTGATATCAAGTTATTTTTGAGAAGAGGGAGTTAGGATTTTTTTGAAACATTTAGGTTTAAAATAAATGAATAATAAATCACTTATTATGCTCCATAAGAGTATTGGCTATTGGGGAGGGGTCATTGCCTTCCTCAAAATTAGAAATGCCTAAATATCTCCTATTGGCCAAGAGATGATACAGGGATGTTTTTTCATATCCTGAAAGGGGAATTACTTAGATATTGAGATGATAATATTTAATTCTTTTCCTCAAGGAGTAAGGGAAACTTATTTCCATTCCAAGTAAAACATGGATTTCCTTTCTTAAACCCAATGTTGCGGAAAAGTGTAGTTTATCAAATAAATAAAAATTTCATCTTATTTCCATATATGGCCAATTACTTTAGCTTCATACCATAATTTGGTGGCACGTGACATCTGAAGAATCAAAATTCATGACTGCATGAACCCATATAATATATGTTATATAATACTAGTTTTTGCTCCTTATCTAAATTATTGAGTAAACCAAAACCTTACCAATCTACTTACGTCCATAATACACTATAATGTTTTATTTAACAAGCTCGGGAGTACCCTGTATTAGATCTTCATTTCACGAAATGATGCACATGTTGATCTATCAAACCTTTGTACAACATTTTATAAAACATATACCAATTCTATTCTAGCAAGAACATCAGTAATTTTTGCTTTGATACATAATCACAACCTATCACAAATTTTGTGCAGATGACAAGGAAATAGCAAGGGTTTCTGAATTGCATTTGTTCAAATGTTTTTAAAGCCCTTTTTTTCAAACTCATTCTATGCAAATATTGCAATTATTTGCATTATTCAAAATCACTTTGTTGCGAGGCATTTTGTCAAACAATTTAAGGGATTTGTTTATAATTCCACAATCAAAGTTTTTTAAAGCACTCTTAATGTTTCAAATCATGTAATCATAACATTTCATACTACCACATATTGTCAAGTGATTTGAAAAAATAGTTCTCGTGCGTGCTCTACATATTCATGTTCCTCTAAGACTACATCCATTCAAGGCATCTCTGTCATACAACCTACTTTTCTTGTCTCTAATCCAACATTTGCATTTATGTACAGGAACCAAGAAAACATTTTCACACAATCACCCAAGTTTTGAATGCATCAGGTATCTTCAAGATAGTCAACATGGGTATGCATGTTGTGTCTTGGCTTCCACATTTAACAAACCTATTTAACATAGCACTATCTATCCTTTGATGAAAGTCTACAACCCATTCCAAAGCTCACAGTCGACACACATGGAGTGGATGTTAGCAACCCTTTTGAAGTATCCTGTCAAACACATGCCATGTGACTTCAATGAGACCATTTTTCTTTGAGGCATTTTGTTAAACAATGAACATGCATTTCCTGCACCTTCATGACCTGCATATGTGTCTTCATGGATGCACACATCTTTTCCAAAGCCTTTGTGTGTCTGAGAGAGAATGCTGGCAATTGTTTTAGAGCTGTCGATTGCATTAGTTTAAATTCTCTAACTTTTTACCAAATTCATTTGTGCATATCAGGGCTACAATCATGACTTCCCTGAGGTCACATTTCTTTGAAGCATTTTGACAAAAAAATTTGATCACCTAGTGTATGGTTCCATAGTTTGCATACATATCTAGTCCGAAGCCTCCATTTTGCACATGTTTCATCCATGAATTTGACATGCACAAATTGCTTATCATGTCAGCTGCATTTAACAAACTAATGTCACAAAAATCATCTAATAATATATGTATGTGTTGGAAGTACAATAATGGGAAACACAAGATACTGAGAGCGGGGGGTGAATCAGATCTTAAAACTTAACCACTTAAAACAACTTGATCCACATTCATACATATATGAATTTAACCTAACATCAGATAACATCAATAACATGAAATGTATAACTCATAACACAAAATTTTGGTAACCCAGAAACCCAAATAGGTAAAACTGGGTTGGGGATGACACCCACAAAATCTTCACTACTGCAGCAATAAAGTGTGCCTGTTAGGGCTACAAGAGTTTGATTGCAATATGCAATTTACCTGGTTAAAGGTCTGTTCGGTTAAGAACTAAAGATCATTACAATCCACCTTGTTCAAGGATTTCAACTTACAGTAAAGTAAGCACTTTGCTAAGAGATTTGAAACGGTCTGCTAGAACCACTCTGTTAAGAGATTTCACCTAATACACCTGTTAGAATGTTCCAAGTAGTGATCCTTCATTATGCACTTAGATGCTAATGAAAGATCTGCTCTTTCCAATAACTTCTATGATCTCTCAATCTGATATGTCTTTACTCTACTTTTCATTGGTTTGTCATTCTACTTGATCTAGGCTTCTTCTCAAAATGACTTATTGTTCATCTTCCATGAACACACAACCCTTCTCTGTATTTTTATCACTCACACTCACTTTCTAAGGTTAGAAGCAATCTTATTATATCTTTTCAGATCTGGTAGCGAGATCTAGATCAACGATCAAGATCTATTGTTTATGCCTCCAATGCATATTGATTTCCTGATTGGCTCCATGCCATGCATAGTATAAGATAATTAAATGTGAAATTAACTCAGTAGACAAATATGAAATGAGTACAAATGTAGGCCCAAATCTCATACAAGTCGGCCTAAACTATTTACATCAAATTTTGAATTAATCCTGACATGTATGCAAAAAAATGTTCTTCTCGACACTTAACATCTCTATCACTCAGCACTTAATATTCTACTCAGCTCGACATGATGTAACTCAGCAAGCTAAAACTTTCTTGGCCTTGAATGTTTAGCTCGGCCATAGTGATAATCAACTAAAACTGCCTAAGTAAATGACTAAGTGTGGGTCACTAATCATCAACAAAGCTTAGGGATTAACAATCTCCCCCTTTGATATTAGTGGAAAAAATACACTTATCATTACAATTCATTCCATCCAAAATGTTTCCTAAGTACATACTGTACTCCCCTTAGGAATGTACATCATACTACATTCAAAACTTTACATAGTATGCATGCCTTAAAAAAAAAATATTTACATGGATACCTATAGTGATCTCCTAATGATGTATCTTTGTCAGTCCTGTCAAATTCCCCCTTATTTTTGTCACTGATTGCAGGTGGGGTCAAGTTATACTTTTCCAAAAACTATTTATGAATCTGTAAGGTGGACGAAAATGTAGAGTCCCAACTATCCTTGACAAACTTCATAACCTCTATTTTCACTTCTAGCTCGGCAGCTAGACTTACTAAACTTCTGCAGATGAGAGATCAGAATCTCTCTTAACCAATTCATTTGCAGATGAAAGTTCTTTCTGAATAACCTACATATGAGGTATCAGACTTGTCTGAATAGTAATCAATTTGGTCCTAATCCGACCATCTTCAGCCATGAGCTTGGCTATCCTCCTTTGTGCATAAGTCAACCTGTTAAAATGTAAGGAGCTAGTGCTAGCATCCATACTCAGTGAATTTCTAGTTGACTTTAAGTTTAAGTGCAATTTCTCTAAAGCTTATGGATTATCCTTTGTGAAGAATTCAACATCAGATAACCTCTTATACAAAGAATAAACATTTGTTGCAACTGCCTCTAAAATTTCTACCAGAGAAGAAAGTTCAACCTATTTTACCACGATCTCTCCAGAGATTTTTGCTATTACTTTGTTCTTGAATTTTCTCTCGGACCATTGCAACAGCTTTTCATTAGCTTCAATATTGTCATCATTTACCTTTTGCACAATATGAACTAACTATTCAAGAATAGGGGCTTGAGGGTTCTCATCTTCCATGTCAAAAGCCTTTACAAATATATTTTTATGTCATGTATCACTTTCTTTTTCCTTTGCTCCCTTTTCAGTTCCTCCTATCTTTTCTTCCTCTTAAGTAGCTCTTGAAGAGTCTCAATCTGTTCATAAGACAAAACATTGGGATCCCAAGGTGGAATCACAATAACTTCATCTAATGTGACATCAATAATCAGAGACTTCTTCCTCATAACTTTCCTCTTCTTAAATTCAGGTGAACTACTGCTCGTATTTGTTTCTACAATAATTTTTCTAGTTTTAGTACTAGTCACCATTGCACTTTTTAGTTCAGTAAAAATTACCTGCTAATCAGACATGCTTCCTGTCTTAGTTCTAGTGGGAGTTGATGATGCAGAGTGTGGTAGATCAACCAACACTTTCACTACCTCTTTCTCTTTAGGCTCATTGTTAGTATCTCTTATCTCCTCACTACTATCTAGAACTAATTTCACAACCTCCAAAATAGGTGAATGTTGTACAATTACCTCTTGTTCATTTGTTTTCGCCTTTTCTACTTCTTCTTGAGCATCCTTATCCTCAGATTTCTTTTGATTTCTCTCCTCATTTTCCTCTGTACTCTTCTCTTCTTTAGCCTCACTTTCCTTAATAGGTGATTCTATAGTTGAGTCTCTCAGCTCATCTTGACCCTTGGCATCCAGATTGCTAGAGTCATCAATTGTCACATCAATTGGACTGTCAATAGTCAGATCAACAGTGTTAACTATCTATGTTTGTTGTTGTGCTTTTGTTCCAGTCTTTTCAAGCTCAGTAGAAATGTGAACTACTAATTTTTTTGGTACAGGGGTGGATTCAATTTCTTTATCCTTCAACTCAGATGTTCCTTCATTAGTTTTCTTCTCTTTTGGAGCAATCAATCCAAAAACTTCCTTCCAAATCCTAGTACTCTATTATACTATTCCTTCAATATTATTCTTCAAAATAGCATAGCCTCTCTGTTTAGGTATAAATTTATGCTTATACTCTTCAAAAAAAATTTCTATCTATTTCTTGGTTAGCTCAAGAATGACTTGAGCTAATGTGCCTTCCCTTATCTGTCTTTCAGTTGTGAGTGCAAATTCCCATTTTCCAGATAGAAATTTATATAACTCACTCGGTACATTGTTTCCTATTGCTGTAGGAGTTAACTTGAAATTACACATCATGTCTAAAAGATCTTCCTAATCCTTATGCTTGTCTTCTACCCTCAATTTCTCATACCTGATAAACTTAAAAAAAGATAACCCTGTATAATTTCTCAAGTTCTCACATACCTCATTAATATATGTGAGTTTCTTGAATGGTGTTGTTGGTATGTTGTTGGGTTCATCAGTTTTTGTCTTGTCTTCATCACTTTTTGGATCCAAATGCAGTTTCCTTCTTGGTCTCTTAACTTGTAGGCTCAACACAGCCCTTTTTGCAAATGTTGTCTTTGATCCAGAACTACTTTCTCCAATCTTCTTTACATAAACTTTTGTTTTCTCTACTGGTGATGTGGTAGCAGATGCCCTTGTCCTTGGATGATTTTCAATGGGAGGGGTAACTCTAGGTTTTTCTTTCCTCAGCTTGGTTACCTTGGCTACTGCTGGTCTCTTTCCTTTTTCCTTAGCAGTAATCTCTTCTTCAAATTCACTTACTTCTACATCTTTTTCCTCAGATACATCTACACCTTGTCTAGTAGAAATGTCTACAGGTGCATCCTCTAGCTCGTCATCACTCGGCAAGCCAACCATCTTTTTCAAATTTTTCACAATCTTTTTCCTCTTTCTTTCCATGGTTCCTGCCTTAAGATTCATTGAAATCTTTGCCTTAGCTTCATCATAATTTTTGAATCTTTTATCTTTTGTATCAATCTCCTCTACTAGGAGTGTTGTGATAGCTGTTGATACTTCATCAATATTAACTTCATAGGTAAATGGCTCCAGCCATGATACCCTAGGTGTCACAGCCTGAATATAGGTGTAATTTGTATCAACTAAGAAACATATCTCTTCATAGTGCTTCTCCACAATTAAATTGGCAATTCTGGTCCTCAAACTAATCCTCTTTTTGAATTCCACAAAATAATTTCCCATAATACTATTGAAATTATTTCCTAATTTCTGAATACATTCACTAATTTGTAAGGTAATAGGTCTGTCCTTCTTCCAAATAATATTTCCTAGAGTAGGAAATGACTTTTGTACATAGAAGAATATACACATTAACAAAGAGCCAAACTTACATGATGAGCTTTTGGCTTTCCTGATTGATAGTAAGTTCTCAGCTAGTTGTGTCAACTGCAGCTCGGCAAGGTCATAGGTGTGATTCTTTTTTACTATCTTCCATGCCTGGTCCACAGCTATACAGGGAACACTATCCAGTCAGATCGACTGATAGAACTTGTGTACAATCACTCTCACTCCAAAGTCAAGTTCTAAGTCTTCAATTGTAGAGATGGTCATACCTCTATTGTTCTAGACAACTCCAGTGTTAGCTGTTATCTCTTCTTTCTTCTGATCTCTCATGGTCTGCTTACCACTGCTAACAAGATATCCAGTAACTCAATGAATAATATATTTTTTGATCTTTACTGGTCCATTGTCCAACCACATATTAATATTATGAACTTGGCTTAGGACAACCTTAATCCATTCATCCTTGAATTCTGTCAGAAAATCTAGGGCACAATTTAACCCTTTGTCAGCTAGATGCTTGAATTCGTCTTTCAGAATTCCATTTTCACATAACTTATCATAGGATTTTCTCAATTCGCTATCACCCACTTTGCCAATTTTAACCATGTAAAAATATCTAACATCATGAATCATAAGTACCTTTGGTGGGATCGATGAGAGGGCTCCATTCAGATCACTTAGAATTACGCTTTTGGGAACGACATGAAATTTTGGTGGTGCGCATGCATCACTCCTTACTAACTTAATTTGATTCAAACCTTCCTCTATTCCTTTGACTAGTGCAGAAGAACTTGCAGCCATAATCTCTTGAAGTTAGGGTTCGAGAATGAAGAACAGAGTACCTCGGCAAGTAACACTTCGTACTATTCAACTTAGGGTTACCGATGGCACGCTGACAAAATTATCGAAACAAAATTTGCTAAGATCAAATTCTGCAACTTCTTCTATCGCTCTGTGAATGCTGAAAATTGCAAGGTAAAATGAAGAATAGATCATTCATCCTTTTATAGAATCGAAAGGTCAAGATAGGTAAGAAATAAATATTTTTCCCATTAGGTTAGTGCAAGCCAACTGTCATTGGCCAACTAACACAACTTGCATACCACTCAGCCTACCACACTTGGCCATCACACAACTTACTTGGCCAACCAACTCAGCACCTATAGTGCAGATACCTCTTCTTGGCACTTGCCAAAAACATGTCCTGGTACATCTTAACATATGCAGATATGGACTTTGGCACATTTCTATATTAGGAATTGATGTACGATTCGAAATTTAAATGCAGTTCCTTGCATACCTCTTTAGCTCAGTTAGAGATGGTGTGATCAACTGATCAATTAGATTGGGTGACCTCAGCTTCAGTGGATTCACTGCTGCTCAGCTCTATTTTCCTTACCCATGTCCAGTTCATTTGTGCTCTTATTTCTTCAACAGTAGGAGTAGGAACTCTTGTCCTACACTCTCTCTTAGTGTGACCTATCTTCAAACAATTGAAATAAACTAAGCTTCCACTCATCCAACTCTTAGATTTCCCTTGACATGTGTCTTTAAGCAATCTTCAAGTGCATGTCCATATTCTTCATAGTAATGACAACTCTGCCTTGTATTATAATCCCAATTGTAATTGTTGCCTTTCTTAGATGCTTTTGTTTGTGTCATTGATGTCGATTAATGTTTAGCATTGGATCTATAGTCTTGTGCCTTATGACCATGTTTCTAACACTTGTAACAATAACCATTAAATCTTTGTTTTAGGGGTGCATCACTTGCTTCAACCCAACATTCATGTGCTTTATGTCCAAATTTCTTGCAATTAAAATAGTAACCATTAAACTTAGGTTTAGGATTGGACTTACCTTTCTTGCTTTGGGAAATGTTTTCTGTATGACCTGGTTTTCCACAGTGGTGGAAAACAGGCTTGTTGTGCTTTGTATTTGCATTCCTCCTTTCACCATTCTTAGATGATTCTCCTTTCTCAGCAAATGTCTTTGGTTTAGTGTGACCTAATCCAGAAGAATCTTTTGACCTTCTTGATGCTTCCATCAGATTCTCAAAATGAGTCAAAGCTTCATTAGGCTTATTCAACCTTTTATTAAGTTCCTTCTTAGATCTCAAATAATCTTTCAATTGATTGTTCTCAGATCTCAGATTTATCATTTCCATATCTTTCCAACTAATATCCTGATTTGCAAGTAGCAGTTGATTTTTTTTGTCAACCTGATTGATTGTCATCATCTGCACATCATGTGTCCTTTCATCAAGTCTGATAGTTATCACTCTTTTGTCTTCTTGTGCCATAGTTTTGTCATCTTCAACTTTCTTCTTTTGTTCCACTACTTCACATAGTCTCACTGTCTGCATTTCTTGTTCTCAATTCAAGTTTCTGACTTCTTCACATAGTGCAATGTTCTTTTCCAGTAGATCTGCAATTGCTACATTGCTCTCAGTAGAATCTCCATTCTGAAATAGATTTGCAGTGTCATCTTCCTGGTAATGAGTATCATTCATTTGTTTGGCCAAATATTTCCTAGTTGTTAATGATTTCTTCAATTCCTATCTTTCTATCTCAAGCTGATGTAATGCTAGCTGGATCTCAATCTTCTGATTTTCAATGACTTTACCCAACTTGTACGCCTCCATCTCAAGATTTTTTCTCACAAGCTGATTAAAAGCTTTTGTAGGTGAACTGCACTCTGATACCAATTGTTGGAAGTACAATAATGGGAAAGGAAAGATACTAAGAGGGGGGGGGGGTGAATCAGATCTTAAAAATTAACCACTTAAAACAACTTGATCCACATTCATACATATATGAATTTAACCTAACATCATATAGCATCAATAACATGAAATGTATAACTCATAACATAAAATTTTGGTAACCCAGAAACCCAAATAGGTAAAATTGGGGTGGGGATGACACCTACAAAATATTCACTACTGCAACAATAAAGTGTGCATGTTAGGGCTACAAGAGTTTTATTGCAATATGCAATCTACCTGGTTAAAGGTCTGTTCGGTTAAGAACTAAAGATCATTACAATCTACCTTGTTAAAGGATATCAACTTACAGTAAAGTAAGCACTCTGCTAACAGATTTGAAATGGTCTGCTAGAACCACTCTGTTAAGACATTTCACCTGATACACCTGTTAGAATGTTCCAAGTAGTGATCCTTCGTTATGCACTTAGATGCTGATGATAGATCTGCTCTTTCCAATAAATTCTGTGATCTCTCAATCTGGTATGTCTTTACTCTACTTTTCACTGCTCTGTCATTTTTCTTGATCTAGGCTTCTTCTCAAAATAACTTACTGTTCATCTTCCATGAACACACAACCCTTCTCTATATTTCTCTTGCTCACACTCACTTTCTAGGGTTAGAAGCAATCTTATTATATCTTTTCAGATCTGGCAACGAGATCTAGATCAACGATCAAGATCTATTGTTTATGCCTCCAATACATACTAATTTCCTGATTGGCTCCATACCATGCATAGTATAAGACAATTAAATGTGAAATTAACTAAGTAGACAAATATTAAATGAGTACAAATGTCGGCCCAAATCTCATACAATTCGGCCTAAACCGTTTACATCAAAGTTTGAATTAATCCTGACATGTATGCAAAAAATTGTTCTGCTCGGCACTTAACATCTCTGTCGCTCAACACTTAATATTCTACTCGGCTCAGCATGATGTAACTCGGCAACCTGAAACTTTCTCAGCAATGTTGCTCGGCCTTGAATGTTTAGCTCAGCCATAGTGATAACCAACTAAAACTGCCTAAGTAAATGACTAAGTGTGGATCACTAATCATCAACAAAACTTAGGGATTAACAGTATGTATATATATATGTA
>MU223815.1:1722504-1734387 GCA_018584345.1 Thuja plicata | reverse complement strand
TGTATGTATATATATATATATATATATATATATATATGTATATGTATATATAAGTCTATATATATATATATATATATATATATTTGTTCTATTTTTGATATTCACTGTGTGGTACTCCCCATTGATGATCATTTCATGAGGAAATGTCTTGATGGATCGCAGGTTGCAAGCTAGGGCATCATGCATTGTTTATGAGCTCACTGTTTAATACTGGCATTGTTTACATCTATGCATTTGGAATGCTTGATGCCATTCTTTTGTTCTTCATAGACCATTTTTTTTTATACCCGAATTCATCTCCCGTTAAAATTTCATCAAAAATTTTCATGTTATCTTGTGATATTGCTATCTGGATTCAAGTGTATAGTTTTTTGAGTCAAACTCATTGACCCATGTTTCATCCATGAATTTGACATGCACAAATTGCTTATCATGTCACAAAAATCATTGATGTGTCGAAAATGACTTGCAAGATTGTAGGTGACACATGGTTCAACTCTAATTCATACAATTGGGAGTACCGAGGAAAGTGAGTAGACTCTAAATATCAATATTTCGGCCATGAATATAACAAGGGAGAAGCATGATGAGGAATGGAGATAACAAAGAAGAATTAGCCATGCATGTAGTGAACATGGAAAAGGGTATAGTAGAGCCTACTAGTCTTTCCTAGGTAGTCATAATTTTGTCAAGCGGAGAAGAAGTAATGAGAGGAATTGTCGAAACATCAACAATTTTCGTGAGATTAGTTTGTTAACTGCAGCTGACACAAGGCAATATGTGAATGTCAAACTATACACTTGAATCTTGATAGCAATATCACAATTTGACATGACCCCAACTGTAGATTCCTTTACATGCTTTTCAATGTGTGGTAAGGACTAAAAGTCCCAATCACAACTATGCATATGGTTTCCATCAAGTGCAGCTACGACGTTGCATTTACATGTTCTTCAGATTCATTATATCATCAAATACAAAGCATTCTTGTTTTGTACTGTGATTGACAATAGTCATTTTGCAATTTGATTTGAGATGTTGTCTACATGATTAGTATGTTGATTTTTATTGGAATTATAATTAATATGAATGAACAAAATAATCAACTAAACAAAATGATATGTTGGAATGACGGTGCAATATTTATCGATATAGCGTCGATGGCTTCGGTCAATGTGCCTATGTGTCAATTTGGTGTTGGCCCTTGTGTGTTGAAGACGTCATGCACAACAAGTAATCTTGGGCATCAATTTTGGGGTTTCCCAAATAGGAAAAAGGTCTGAATATGGAATTATATTGTATGTTTAATAGTAATGTGACAAGTAATCATTTTAGGAAGAACTGATGTATATTTGGTATTGCAGGGAAATAGTGGATGTCAATACTTTCGGTGGGTCGATGAAACCACATTTACATCTACCCCATTTAATTCTATACCTGATGTAGAAAATGAGTGCAACTTGTGCAAGGCTCGAGAGGCAACTAGTGCCACCGAGATTGCTTCAATGGCAAAATTTCTACGATGCCTTCTTTGTGTAGTTTGTGCAATAAATTGTTGGGACCATATGCATAAATGTGATTAACATAGGGCTATTGTAGATAGTGAAACTTTTTTATAATTTCATGTAGATACGTTGGACATATTTTGATAAACTCATGAACTTTTCATTGTTTATGAATTTCTTATGATTCTCTATATAAAATTAAACAAAATAAAAAATTAACCTTATTAAAAAAAATTGAAAAAAGTGATAACATTTTTAACTTAGATAGCTAGTTAATGACTTATATAATATTGGTTAATAATGTAAGTGTGGCCACAAAGATTTTTTAGGAATATCTAGATGTCAGTGTGGCCCTTTACTCACGGTCATAAAATTATGTAATATGTATCTCCTCTCATGCAATTATAAATCTTGTATGTTTGAGATCATGGATATTACGACCTTAATATATTACAAGAATTGGTTCTCCATCGTAGTGGTGCAAGAACACCTGGGCTAGCCTCCATGTTTGTCCATTTTGGCTTGTACTTGACATTAGCCAAGTCAAGATTAGGATAGTTGTATTTTGACCTTAGTAGGTCTTTGCTATGTAGGCTAAGTGAGTTAGTCATTAGCACTAAGGTCACATCAATATCCATTGTTTGTAGTTTTCAAATTCTTAGGCTTAGTTGTTAAGTTGATTGGTTAGAGTCTTGAATGTGTCCTAATCTCATAAATGAGGACATAGAGATGCTATAGGGTCTTCAATGCTCTTGGATCCTCAAAATAGAGAGGATAGAGGTCCTAAAATGTAGGAAGGAGGCATAATTGAAAAATGCCAAAAGTTGCTATTTTGTTGTCATGACAACATTTGCAATAATTGCAAATGTTGCATGCAATATGGTTACATCATATTCTCCTTGTTTCTAGGAGTGGGGAATTGACCAACAAGGCCCTAAAATGGTGGAAGAATGCATCTATTATATGGGATACTCAAACCATGAAGTAGATGGATTGATAAGGAGTTTTAATGGACTTGCTTAGTATTATAGGAAGTTCATAAGGCAATTTAGTGCTATTTGTGCTCCAATGTTGGATACAATCAAAGGAGGAATGAAGACCAAGTTCATGTGGAATGAACAAGCCAACAAGATTTTTGAGTTGCTAAAGGAAAAGATTTCTACCCAACCAGTGTTAGTCTTACCAAGCTTTGAGAAGCTTTTCACAATTGAATGTGATGCAAGCAACATAGCTATTGGGGCTGTCCTAAGCCAAGAGGGTAGACCAGTAGCATTTCACTTTGAGAAGTTGAGTGAAGCAAAGAAGAAGTATTCTTCTTATGACCTTGAGTTTTATGCATTGATTCAAGCGTTGAGAAAGAGGAGCCACTACTTTCTTCCCAAGGAGTTCATTGTTTATTCAAATAATCAAGCCTTAAGTTTTCTGAATTCTCAAGAGAAGTTGAGCCACAATCACATGAAGTGGGTTGAATACCTACAAGCTTACACCTTTAACATCAAACATAAGAAAGGTGTCCTTAAAAAATTTGTTGATGCATTGTCAAGAAGAGCTCTTACCATTCAAGAGATTCAGTTGAAGAGCATGGGAATAGATCACTTCAAGGATCTATATGCTGAAGATGAGCAATTTGCATATATTTACAAGGTATGTGTTGAATACAAGAACCATTTCCATAGTGAGCATGTTGAATATACTTTGCAAAGTAACCTTTTGTTTAAAGGAAATAAGCTATGTGTCCCTAGAGGTTCAATTAGGGAGAACATGATTCAAGAGAAGCACAATGGTGCATTGAGTGGTCACTTTGGGATCACAAAGACACAAGAATTAGTTCAAAGGTTCTACTATTGGCCGGGGATGACTATTGATGTCAAGAGGTATGTAGAGAGTTGTATTGTGTGTCAAAGAGCCAAGGGTACTTCATCAAATTCTGGCCTTTATCAGCCCCTGCCTATTCGTACTAGACCATAGGATTGCTTAAGCATGGATTTTGTAGTTGGGTTACCCAAAACAAGACAAGGTATGGATAGTGTGTATGTAGTTGTGGATAGGTTTAGCAAAATGGCTCACTTTGAGCCATGCAAGACCACTAATGGTGTCAGCCAAATAGCATGCCTATTCTTGAAAGAGATAGTACAAATCCATGGGTTACCTTAGAGTATTGTGTTTGATAGAGACACCAAATTTATGAGTCATTTTTGGAAGACTCTTTGGCAAAGATTAGGCACTAATTTATCCTTCTTATCTGCCTACCATCCTCAAACTGATGGATAGACCAAAGTGGTGAATATAAGCCTTGGGAATCTACTGAGATGCTTGACAAAGGAGTATGGCTAACAATGGGATCAATTGATTTGACAGGCTGAGTATGCCTACAATGACACCATAAATAGGTCAATAGGGAAGAGCCCCTTTGAGGTAGTGTATGGATTACATCCTAGAGGAGTCTATGAGTTGAGAGACTTGAAGGATGGAGTGAAAGCAAGTGGATATGCATATGATTTTTCTCAATCCATGCAAGAGATTCATGATACATCCCGGAAAACCTTGACTTACAACACCTTGAAACATAAGGCAAAGGTTGATGAAAGTAAGAGGACAGTTGAGTTTAATGTGGGTGACATGGTAATGGTACATCTCAATAAATCAAGATTGCAGAAGGGAGTCCCTCACAAGTTGCAGATGAGAAGGATAGGCCCTTGTCCTATCTTGGCTAAGTATGGTGATAATGCAGTCAAAATAGAACTCCCAGAAGACAGTGGACTGTCATCTATCTTCAAATTGCAGATTTAACCCACTACAAAGGACCAAAGAAAGACTTGGATCAGAGTCTTCAAGAATTCATCAAAGATGTGGAGGAGCTACAATTACCATTTGATATAGTCAAAGGAGCTGACAGCATACTGGATACAAGAATCTACAAGAAGACTAGAACAAAAGACTATAAAGAGCATTTGATCAAGAGACATGATCAAAAAAATGCAGATCTAGTATGGGTCAAAGAATCAGAGTTCAAGAAGCTAGGTATTTATCCAAGCATCATCAATCCAAGGGTGGATTGATCTTTTTGATTTGGGGAGGATGGTGCAGAAGCACCTAGGCTAGTCTCCATGTTTGTCCATTTTGGCTTGTACTTGACATTAGCCAAGTCAAGATTAGGATAGTTGTATTTTGACCTTAGTAGGTCTTTTCTATGTAGGCTAAGTGAGTTAGTCATTAGGACAAAGATCACATCAATAGCCATTGTTTGTAGTTTTCAAATTCTTAGGCATAGTTGTTAAGCTGATTGGTTACAGTCTTGAATGTGTCCTAATGTCATAAATGAGGACATAGAGATGATATAGGGTCTTCAATGCTCTTGGATCCTCAAAATAGAGAGGATAGAGCTCCTAAAATGTAGGAAGGGGGCATAATTGAAAAGATGTCAAAAGTTGTTATTTTGTTGTCATGACAACATTTGCAATAATTGCAAATGTTGCATGCAATATGGTTACATCGGATTCTCCTTGTTTCTAGGAGTGAGGAATTGACCAAAAATGCCCTACAATGGTGGAAGAAGGCATCTAGTGTATGGGAGACTCAAACAACGAAGTAAATGGATTGATTGTAACATTTTTGAAAAGAGTAATACAGTCTGCAATTTTGTGTTTTCAAAATTCCCAAGCATTTCCTTTTGACAGTCATACTTTATGGATTGAAAGATATGAAGTAATGGTTGTTTTGTGTTCTTAGGAGGATTAGAGACACTTTTCATTCAGTAAGTTAGTTGATTAGAGTTAGTATTCAGTCGTAGGTAAATTGTTTTGTGTTTAAGTAGTTCATTGGTGTTGTCCTGACCAGTCAGTCTAAATATGACTCCCCCATGAAATCTAACCATGGGAAATCACCAAGGGTAGATGGAAATGTTAGGGGAGTCAATAGTGTACATATTTGTAGAATTAGGAGTCAGGGAAAGACAAGTAGCTATTTTTAAGACCAAGCCCAAGGCGAGCATGCACCGTCCGGTTAGTGGCTTGGTGGAGAAACAGTGAGTTTCCATGAGTAGGGAAAGAAGGTATAGTACAGCCCAAGTACATGTATAGTTAGGTTTTAGTGTCACCTTGACATACTGAGTTGGTTGAGTTTATACCAATCAATGGAGACAAGTTTTGGACAAGTTTAGCATAGTGTTGCAGACTGTCCTAGTTTTTAGGCCTATTAGCCCTATAAGACCTAGTTTGTAGGAACCCTATGTACGAAGGGCTACTAAACTTAAAACCTTGAAAATGTCTTGTAAGGTGATAAAGGGTATGTGAATATGGTCTTATATTTTCATTTTATTTTGGAAAGTTTGAAGTTAGTTGGGAAAAACGCCCTAGATAGGGCTACAAGGAATTAGGCCTCCTTAAGCCAAAAAGTGTGAACTTGATTGAAAAGACTAAAGAGAACCCTCAAGATGGATTCCAAACTGATCAAATGTGATGTCTACATGTTGATGGACACCCCTGCAAATGGTTTAAGAATGTTAGATTGAAAATTGGCATTTAGACTCTTCTAAGTGCAAGTAGGATAAGTTGAGAAGTGAAGTAATCATAGGGTGTTAGTCTTTCTAAGGGTGAAGCACAAGTGGAGACTCTTGGAGAAGAGTAAGATTAGGAGTTAGTTAATGATCTAAGCCTAATAAGGACCTAGAGGAGATTAGGATCCTTGAAGAAGATAGAGAAGATCTTCTTAGTGGATTGTGCAAGAAAACCCATTGGAACACTTACATCACATAGTTACGAACTATTGGGTTTAAAAGTTTTACCATCCTTTAAGAGAGTGGTTTTAAAGTTAATCCTGAACTACGGTGTCTCTGCAAGTTATGTAGGCAAGGCCATCTATGATGAGCCCTTGAGGCATTAGGTCTGGCCCTTAGGTCTTGTACTTTTGATTTCTTTCTTGATCTTGCCACCCCTTACCAATATTTTACATAGTTTGCATCTCTTTACGAGACTAGTTTTCAATGCCTTATGAAATATAGTTGTAGGTATTTATCTCTTCTATAATCATGGAGGAGTCAAAGGTAATGATCAATGAGGTTTTTCTATTAGATCATACATTAATAGACTTACTGTTTTGAATTTGAGCTTGTGCATCATGCAATGTTATTTTTGTCATTGTATGCTTGTTGTTTTTGTGCACCATTTATTGTTGTATACACTTTTTATTTTTTTGAGACCATGAGCTTGGCATTTGTAATGTATTTTTTGTTATTGGATCAATGTATTTTTCCCACTTATTCATTATGTTGGCATACTTATTCATTATTTTCATTTTTGTTACTGACTTTTTGTTGTGTTTGTGATCTCTTTCTCCCTTGGGAATGCTTTTCAAGTAGAAAAAGTAGGATATATACCATCTATCTTTCTTGAAGACTCTTTATCAAAAGGGGATCAATGTCCTTTTCTTCAATCAAATAAGGGGTGCAGAAGGTTTGTTTGCATCCATTAGGTATAGAAATTGAGTGGTATACCCAAATGATGCAAATAATCTTTTGCACCCTCAATTTCAGTGAAGAGAGAAATGTCATTGATACCCTTTGGATAAAGAAGCTTCAGAACATAAATATGACATCCTACCATTACTACTAGATAAGCATTTCCAAGGGATCATAGATACTCTATCCTAACAAAGACACGTGTGTGTTCCTTATCATAGCCTTAACACAAGCTCAATCTCATGAGGTTGTAGTGGACCCAATTGATCTAGATTGACCAATAACAACTTCCGCTTTCTACATTGAAAAAGTACCATATCTCTCTTTTCAAGGGTGGGTTATTCATTACTACAATGTCATGTTGTATTCAGTTGTATGTAGCTCTAATTTTTTATTGTCTACTATGAAATATTTATCATATATATCATGTGAATCATGTGAATTATGTAAATATTTAGAAAAAAATGTCATTGATACCCTTTGGATAAAGAGGATTGATACCACTTCTACCATGCTTTAAAAGACTAGTTTTAAAGTTAAACCTAAAATATGATGTCTTTGTGAGTTATGTAGGCAAGGCCATCTATGATGAGCCCCTGAGGCATTAGGTCTGGCCCTTAGGTCTTGTAGTTTTGATTTCTTCCTTAATCTTGCCACCCCTTACCATTATTTTACATATTTTGCATCTCTTTACGAAACTAGTTTTAAATACCTTATGATTGATTTAGCTAATTTATTGATGTATCTTATCTTACGATCTTGTATGTAATAAACTATAAATTTTATATCATGCATCTAGTTGTGTAGCCATCTATACAGGTGCAGGAAATAGAGAGGCAAGGAGAATATGATACACAGGCAAGAAAGAGAAATTCAGGTATGCAGTTGCAAGTCATGTTGGTTATTTGAACATCGTAATAACTTTTATTGTTCTAAGTAGATTTATTACCATTTTAGATTCCAGATAAATGATATAACAAATAGGTTGACACTATGTATTAATGTAGTATGTCATTATTTAGAAAGAAAAAAATATTGCAAATTAGATATGTTTAGAGTAGTATACATAGTTTGTTTAATGTACTCCAATCTAGTGTTATGAATTTTGGGCATTACATACAACTCTCCATTTTATTTTTCAAAAGTTATAATACTTCATACGGTAGAATTTTTTCAGCACTCATGTGTTATGGCATTTAATGAAAATGTACATATCATAAGTACATTTTTTACAATTTTATTTCTCTGCTATAAACAATTCATTATATTCAAGTTATTGCTTATGATAGTTATAGGAAAATTTCAAGGATTTTGTAAATAAATGGGTTTCCAAACCCCATTACAGTTATTGTAGATGATGTAGCACAATTAGGTAAAGAAAATCTATGGTTTGTTCTTTTAAATTTCTTTTTTGATTTATAGTTTTTTTAATTAATGAAATACTTGTAATTCACTAATAGAAAGGGGTATAATGCATTCAAGCAAAAGGCTTTAGAGGCTGCTAAGTCTTTTGTACTAGAAAACACCTTTTGCTTTGTAATTTGAAGCCATCAATGGAAAATTACAATCCTAAACAATTAGTATACCATTGATGGCTTCACAATTATTAAGTGAAAGGGAGTTCTCTGATCCGGAACCCCCTTTGGTGAACATCCTTCAAGTATGACTTCGAGCATTGGATGCCCAAAGACAGGAAGAGAGAAATACAAACGAACATTGGTTGTATTTGAAGCCAGCTAATTTGACTAAATTAAGTTTATATTTTTGTAGTTTGTTTGTTGATATTGGGTTGTAACCATAATAAAATAGATGCATTTATCATGTAAAACCATCTCTATCTTGTAAAACCTGTTATCCATGCATATTCTACGCAGCTGCATGTGCATTCTCGATTCAGAGTGGGAAAATCTTATTTTGGATGCAAGGGAGATTCTACACATAAAGAACATGCACATAAACATGATAGCTGGGAAACATAAATGTAGATATCACAATAGCTGAGAAACATAAATGTAGATATCATGGTCACAATTGTTTGGAGACACAACATAATTTAGTGGTATACCTAGATGATGCAATGCAACCACTACTCTAGTTCTAAGTTTGCACTGCACGATCCAAAAGCCATAGATAAGGAATAAATTTAGAGAGCCCTATATTATTTTGGTCATTATGGCCCTCCTCCTCCGCTCTCTAAATTTATTCCTTATCTATGGTTTTTGGATCGTGCAGTGCCAACTTAGAATTGTAGTAGTGGTTGCATTGCATCATCTAGGTATACCACTGAACTATGTTGTGTCTCCAAACAATTGTGACCATGATGCCTACATTTATGTTTCTTAGCTGTTGTGTCCTAGGATCCCTTATGATCCTTTATGACCCTCTACGATCCCTAAGAATACACCTTAGAGAACTTAAAGTATCGTAAAGGGTCATAAGAGGCTCCTAGGAGGGGCCATATGAGCTTCCACCTTCACGTGGTTGGCCCTGTTAAGTAGAGAATATTAAAATATTCTTGAAACAAAGAGAAGCTTGACAACCAACATTCAAATTTGAATATTTACATGCTAGGGTGAAATATATATATATATATATATTGTCAATTTTTTGACCTTCGTTACATCTACAATCGATGAGAAAATTATTCAAACGATGAATAAATCGACAAATTGTCATCTCTCCTCCGATGACCTTCATCGGCATACCGTCGTACAAGCAACTTGTTGTGAAAAGGGTCTTAGGGTGAAAGGCACATACACACATCTCCCCACACCCATTTTTTCTAACCTTTATGTCGTCGGTGTTACAACGAATCGACCAGTCTTGGAAATTTTTGACAAAAAAACTTCCACGACAACTTTGGTCGATTGAGCTACCTTGGACACTCAAAAAATCGACCTATGCTCGTTAAAAATTGAGAAAAAATTTATTAGTGTGTATATGTATGTACTTGAAAGATTTTATTTATTGTGAAATGTAGTCTACATATATGTTTTCCTAATTTAACTGATGAATAACATGAAAGTACACATTTTGCTACATTATTTCAAAGTAAAATCAATTACATTTAAATCAATTTCATGTATGTATATACATAAATTTTTGTACATGTACATGTATGTATACATGACATACATACATGACATGACATACATGTAAATGATATATATGCATACATACATACATACATACATACATACATGTGACATACATGACATGACATGTATATATATATATATATATATATATATATATATATGACATACACACATGACATACATACATGACATATATACATACATACATATACATGATACATATGACATGTACATGTATGTATATGTACATACATGTACATGACATATGTATATATATAAATATGTACATGACATACACATGTATGAAATATATATACAAGTACATGTATGTACATACATGTACGTGTATGACATACATACAATGTACACATGTATACATATGTACATACATATGTATATAGACATATATGTACATATATATGTATGTACATATATATGTATGTACATATGTGTGTGTGTGTGTGCGCGTGCGTGCGCCACATACATATATGCATGTATATATATACACATGCATATACATGAATATATATATGTATGCAGATGACATATGTATACATGTATACATGTACATACATACATACTTGAAATACATACATGTGACATATGTATACATGTACAATATGACATATATACATGTGCATATGACATACATACATGTCATATGACATATGTATACATGTACATATATATACATACATACATATGACATATGACATATGTATGTACATACATATGACATATGACACACACACACACACACACACATATATATATATGGGTGATCCCACAATAGTTGGTTACACTTTTTCGGAGGAAGGAATTCCTCACAAAATCTGCTAGGGGGATGATTTAGTCAAGTACTTTCAATAGAAAGTACATGATTGGTTCGATTGAAACATTCTTAGTTTCGATCGAAATTACTTTTTTTGCTTAGTTTCGATCGAAACTAACTAGTCAAAATTTTTCTATGTTTTTAACCCATATGAATTTTAAACTAAAAAATTACTTTTGATAGAAATTAGTTTCGATCGAAACCCCCAAAATTGAGGCCATCTGCAAAGTCTAACAATAATATGCAATTTTCATGGCTTCGAGGCTCAAGCGCGGGGATCAAATGGAAGAATAGGGACACCTCCTTTTTCATCACACAAGTACTCTGAACGAGCTTTCTAATGAATATAGATTTGAAAAATTTTGAATTAATTAGGTCTATGTATTTTGACATGCATCGGATGTAGGTTTTTTATCGAATATAAACTTCCAGGTTTGATGTTCAATGAAAAATAGTAGAAAATAGAAAAAAAAAATTGAAAAATAACAGTGTCCTCCAACTTTGAGTCTTCTTTCTATCAAAAAAAAATTGAATTTTGATAAATACACAACAAGTTATCAGCTACCCAGTCAAGGTATGTCAAAATTACGGTTGACACTACTTCAAACGTTCATAAAATATGCAATAATAATGATAATGTCATCAAACCAATTGCATGCCCTCCGTATGGATGTTACAAAACCAAATTAGAAAGAAGCACATTGATATCTATTTTAGAAAAAAAATTATGATGTGCGAAGTCATTGTACCTTTTTGAAAATGACGTTTTCAGCAACATAGCAGTTTTAGTGGGAGAAAAAAAAAACCATTAAAATCAATTCAAAAAAAAATTAAAAAAATATATTTAGAATCTAGACAGAAAATCCCAAAAGACTCTAGTTTACTTCATCTTCCGATTTCAAACATTTTAATGAAAATATGCATCCGAATATGAAAGTTTGCTCAAAATGTAGACTTCAATGTCTATTTAGGCAAAAAAGTGTAACCCACTAT
>MU223815.1:1705720-1722162 GCA_018584345.1 Thuja plicata | reverse complement strand
ATGTATATATATACATATATATACATATATATATTAAAAACAATAAAAAATGCAAATATAAATATAAAATACCTGTTGAAAACGACGTTCAAAATTTTGGAAGCCCCCTTATGCTACTTTCAACACAGTTGAAACAGTGAAAACGATTGTTTTGGCGGGTTAAAAACCCACCAAAATAAAACCCTAAATGACTTTCGATAGAAAGTAAGTAATTAATTTTGATCGAAAGTACTAACTTACTTTTGATCGAAAGTAAGTTAGTACTTTCGATCGAAAGTACCACTTTTTGGTACTTTCGATCGTAAGTTACTCACTTAAGATCGAAAGTATTTGTCAATTCTGATTGAAAGTGAGTTTTAATTTTTCTTTGGTCTCACTTTTCGGGGCCAATTCCTTCCTCCAAAAAAGAGTAACCCACTATTGTGGGTTCACCCCAGCCTCTGCAAAAGAAAGGACAATAGAATGTTGCATCCTAGAGGCCCGACTAATGGCTACTCCCGCAAACATGAAGACATAACCAATAGTACACCTTCGTTTATCCAAATCTCCAACTAGATCAGAATCAATAAATCCTCGTAGCTACTCATTATTTCTACCAAAGCATAAAACCAAATCTAAAGTGCCTTTTAGATATCTTAATATCCATTTGACGGCCTCCCAATGAGTCTTCCCAGTATTGCTCATGAATCTTTTCACAACTCCCAGTGCATGAGCAATGTCAGGACGTGTTGAAACCATAGCGTACATAATGCTACCAACTGCTGATTTGTAAGGGATGTCCTCCATATATTCCTTGTCCTCTTGTGTTTGTGGACATAAATTAGTTGATAACTAAACATGTGAAGCAAGTGGGGTAGAAACACTATGCGCATCAGCTATAGAAAATCCCTCAATAACTTTTTCAATGTATTCTTTTTGTGACAAGGTAATTACCCTCTTCATCCTATAGCGGTTGATTGTCATACCATGAATCTTCTTGGTTTCCCCCAAATCCTTAATAGAAAACTTTCTTGCTAATTGAGTTTTTAGTTCACCCACAATCCTGGGACTTGTACCAGTTATTAACATATCATCAACATATAGTAAAAGGACTACAAACTAAACATTAGGTAGTTTCTTGTAGTAGACACACGGGGCTGATTAACATCTGATGAAATTGTGAGAAATCATAAAGCGATCAAATTTCAAGTACCACTGTCGTGGGGCTTTCTTGAGACTGTATAAACTACACTTGAGTTTGCAACATAGATGTTCTTGCCCCCTTTTTGATGAAGCCTTGAGGTTGTTCCATATATAGTTACTTATCTATATCACCATGTAGGAAGGCAATCTTGACATCAAGCTGCTCTAATTCAAGATCCCATATGGCTACCAGTCCTAAAACTGCTCAGATTGTTGTCATTTTAACAACCGGTGAGAAGATTTCATTGAAATCGATTCCTTGTTTCTGATCAAATCCTTCAACTACCATTCATGCCATATAACGTGTATTGCCTCTGTCTTCTTGTTTTAGTTTGTATACCCACTTTTTCTTAAGAGGTTTGAGATTTGGCAGAAGGGAGACTAAGTCCCAAGTTTTATTGGCTTCAAGTGATCGTATTTCTTCTTCCAATGCAATCATCCACTAATTGTTATCAGCACTTCTACAAGCATCTTTAAAATAAGTTGGCTCAACATATTCTGAGAGTAAAATTTTAGGTTCCGCCTCTTCAGAAAGAAGTAATTCATAATCTAAGAATTTAGATGGTATTTTCCTCTATCTAGAGGATCTCCTTAATAGAGGAACTTGAGTTTGTTCAAGAACCCCTGCTAAATTGTCTTTACTTTGGTTTCCAAAGCTGAGATTTTTATGATTATGAAAACCTAAATTGGCTTCTTGAGCCTCTGCTTGGATGCTCTGTTTGAGCTAGTTTGAATGTTCTATCGAATTCCCTGTATCAAAAATGGGTTGTTTGTAACTGTCTGAAGAAATGGCATTGCCAACAAAAACTATGGACTATGGAGGATTGTGTGAGCCAGTCATCTCCCCATGTGAGGTCTTTTCCTAGTGTGAGGCAGTCATCTCCATGCATGAGAGATTCTCCCAGTGTAAGGCAGTCATCTCCCTGTGTGATGTTTCCTGGAGTGGACTGTGTGCGGGAGTAATGTGCCCGCGTGAGACAATGTATTTCTCTCCCAAATATGCATCCCCAGTGTTTTTTTTCTCTGCTGAATGTGACGGTGTGCAAGCATGATGAGGAAGCCTATGCAAGGAGAGGTCAATAGTTGTATCATCCTCACTGCCTATTGAAAAACCATGGCTAGATTCATATTGAAAGTCTGAGGCAGGATAATAAGTCGCAACTCCATTAATAGCATCCATGTGTTCACCGTGTGACTCAAAGTGAATTCCCCTATTCTGACCTGCAGTTATCAGGATGTGCCCATCATCTCTTGCAAAAACATGGTCTGTGTTGCGATATACACTGTCAGGTGTATTTTTATATGCTGCGTCCTCAGAAAATAGTTAATCATTGCAAGGAGAATGTATGTTAAAGGAGGAGGAGACTGTGTCATTACCCAAATCACAAAACTGAGATGAAGAGGGAATTGGAGCTAAAACAGAGGTGGATGAAGACTGAGAAGTAGAAACTGGTGAGATGTGAGATGAAACATTCCCATTGTTGACAATATCAAATAAGGGAATGAATTCTTTTGAAGACTCATCTTGGTTCTTTAAACCTGAAAATGCCTTTTCATTGAAGACCACATCTCTGCTTCTAATAACCTTTTCATCAATTGGATCCCAAAATCTAAAGACATATTGGTCTTCTCCATAACCAATGAAAGTACATTTCTGATATTTTGCATCCAACTTCATCCTCTTTTCTTTTGGTATATGAACAAAAGCATCACAGCCAAAGACTCATAAATGTGAGTAAGAAATTATCTTCCCCAACCATTCTTCTTTCGGAATACTAAATTTTAATCATGATGAAGGTGTTAAGTTGATCAAATAGATCATTGTGTTACATGCTTCTACCCAAAAATCTTTGCCCAATCTAGCATTAGAGAGCCTACATCTGGCTCTCTCTAGTATTGTTCGATTTAGTCTCTCGGCTAACCCATTTTCTTGAGGTTTAAAAGGGGCAACTTTAATTCTATGGATACCTTGATCTGCATAAAAGTTGTCAAACTCTGAGGAGAAAAATTCTCCTCCATTATCTATTTTGAGACACTTTATCTTGTATCCAATTTGATTTTCAACATGTGCTTTAAAAACTTTAAATTTAGAGAATACTTCAGACTTCTTTGAAAGCATATAAATCCAGACTTTCCTAGTATGATCATCTAGAAAAGTAACAAAATAATTGGCTCCTCCGATGGAAGTTACCTTAATGGGTCCAAAAACATTTGAGTGAATCAGCTCCAAAGGTCTGCCCTTCTTCTTGCTACCGGTCTTCAAGAAGCTGACCCACTTCTTCTATCCATAAAGACAATGTTCACAAAATCCTAAATCAATGGATTTCAGACCTGGAAACTATTCCCTTTTGAGCATAACATCAAGGCCATTCTTTCTAATGTGACAAAGCCTTTGATGCCAAAGTGTCAAGTTTTTGTCCATAATTGACAAGACAGCTCCAATTTCACCAATATCTTTGAGAATATATAGACTTCCCACTCTTTTTCCTCTCGCAATAACTAAGGAACCATTTTTTTATTTTCCAAGTATCCTCAAAGAAAAAGGTGTGAAAACCTTGTGAGTAGAGTTGGCTAATAGAAATCAGATTCCTTCTTAATTGAGGAACATGACTTACCTCCTTCAATAGCTACTTACCTCCTCCTTCTAAAGGTTAAAAAATATCTCCTTTGCCAATAATTTCACATGCCTTATTGTCACCTAAATAAAATTTTCCATACTCACCTTCTTGGTAGTTTGTGAATGAATACAAACATGATGTAGCATGGAAAGAAGCACCGGAGTCCAAGACCCAAGAATCTGATTTTGTGTCACTTGTTGATAGTATTAGAATACCATCATCTTTGTCATTAGCGATATTCACTTCGCTGTTCAAAACCTTTTGTTGTGCCTTCTTGGATTTTCTACAATCTTTCTTAACATGACCAGCCTTCCCACAAAACCAACAACCACCTTCTCTTCCTCTAGACTACGATCTTCTAGCTGATTGTGACCACCAGTTGTAATTATTTATGCCTCTATGTTTGCTTCTTCCTCTATTCTTGGTGCTCACCATTGTGAGAGCATCACCGTATGAGGGCTCATCATTCTTCCTGCTGAAGTCTTCGGAAAGAAGAGTGGCGGATACTTCATCGAAGGACAACTTTTTAGAAATTGAGGCCGAAGTTCTTATAGCTATAATAACACCATCCCAACTACTTGGTAGAGAGCATAAAAGCATAATAGCTTTAGTCTCATCATCTTGTTTCATCCCAATCAAATTGGCTTGGCTGATCAATGTGTTGAATTCGTTAATGTGACTCGTCATTGCACAGCCTTCCTTCATCTTGAGCTTGTATAATTTTTTCATGGTGAATACTTTATTCGTAGCCAACACCGTAGCATATGTTTTTATAAGTTTGTCCCAAACTTCTTTTGTTGTTTTCTCTTCTACAACTTTGAACAACACATTTTCTTTAAGCGAAAAGAAGATTGTTGCCTTCACCTTTTCGTCAAGCGTTTCCCAATCTTCTTCTTTCATGGAGGTTAGCTTCTTCATTTTCCCATTGAGCGCGAGAGAGGTCTTTCTTAATCAGAAAATATTTCATCTAAATCTTCCAAATGCTAAAGTTCTTCCCAGAAAATTTCTGAACTTTCAAATCTTCCATCCTCAAGAAATTTCATTGCCAAATTTCCAATCAGCTATTCGCCCAGCTTTGATACCAATTGTGAAAGATAAAAGTGCAGAATATAAAAGAAGAACAAATAGGCAAAACACAAAATTTATCATGGTTTAGCTGAAAATCCTACATCCACACTGAGAGCAGAGAAATATTTATTAGATCCAAAATTTATTACATAATACAATAGAAACAACAAATAATTAGGTTGTTCGAATGAGAGAATTCGAACAGCCACCACTTGGAGGAAAGATAATAAATTATATTCCCTAATTAAAACAACCATTGGACTTCAAATCAACATCAAGCGTGTATGTACTTTAGAACATTTGGGTAGTTGTTGATCTGATCCATCCTTACTGATTATATCATCTTCAAAATCTCTCCTCTAAGAAGATGAAACTTCACTGTGACGAGTGGCTTCAGCAGTAGTGGACTGTATTTACTCACTTGAAGAAAATTGTGACATGTTAACATCTATACCATGTTGTTCAACCTCCATAATCACCCTCCAAAACTATCTCAACCTTAGTAATTCCCCCCTTTTTCTTAACTGTTTCTTTCTTTCCCTTCAGTTGGCTTACTTGGTCCTGCAGTTATTTAATGTAATTGCCAGTCACCTCCAAAAGACCACTTCTATCAGCCTACCTAATTTCTCATATAGAAAAGGAAAGATTTATTTAGATGGGCTTTGCCTGAAGAAAATTTGAAAAACTGGGTTTGTAATAGTTAACTTTGGAACAATTGTTGGTGTGAGAGATTTGAGTTTTGCAAAGAAATATTTGACATGGTTCCTCCTTAACCTCTCCTCTCTACAACCGTTGCACTTTCTCTTTTTGTAGATTCAATTATAAGTTTCAGGGCTCCCAAGGCATCACTTGATTTCATTTTTTGGGTTATATCGTTGATTCTTGCCAGGACTTCATCAGATTTAGGGTTTCCAGACATAGTATGCCCTACAAAGCCCCGTTTCTCAGTTGGGCTGGTATTTAGCTAGACATCCATGGCTGCTTCAAGGTTGAGATAGGGATTCATGATACGTTTGATTTGATGGGATATCAAACTCTTTTCTTAAAATGTGGCAACACAAAATTCACATCGTAGAGAAGTTCATTAAAATGTCACATTAACCAGAAAGGTTCAAATTCTTTGATAATGTTCGCTGAGCTTGATAATATTTTCTAAAGTCTTTGATTTGATAATGTTTTAAGGGAAAAACTGTAAGTAGCAATAGTTATCATAAAATTTGAATGATAAAAATTGAAGGACTATCTTAAATCTATCTTTTTTGGGAATCTAAAGAATTATGAGATCATAAAATATAAAATTCTAAGTCTCCTAATTTGGAAGTGGTATCCGGTGACACCATTTTCCAATTACAAGCCCAAACTTGGTTATTCTTGGTTGGTTCCTCACCTTCCTATGGTTGATACTCTCAACCACTGATGGCATTTGCATTCATCTCATGGTACCTGGCAGAACAGATTTCTCATGGTTTGGTCTGCTATCACTGAGCCAAAAATTGCTCATTTTGTTTGGTGTGTTCTCTTCCAAGGCTTACCGTTAGGTGATAGACTCAAACACATGGGAGTCCCCAACCCTAGATGTCCATTTTGTGGCCTACCAGAGTCTTTCATGCATATATTTTGGTTTTGCAGAAGAGCTCAACAGTATTGGACCTGGATTCATGATTTATTTTGGCCTTTAAGGCTGGAGTTTTTTTCCTGGCATATGATCCAGTTGGGAGATTCTCCCAGAATCTCCTTTCAATTTTCCCAGATCTGGAATGCTTTTAGGATGGAGATTCTTTTTACTTTATGGAAAGAAAAGAATGTTGTTTTATTTACTCACAGCTCTCTTGATACCAGTATATCTGTGTACTCTAAAGCTTGTATCTATAATAATGTGCTTCTACAAATACAAGTTCAGACAGATAAGGTGTCTCTTGAAGTGGAAAATCTGTAGGAGCTCTTACAGCACTGGGGAAATGCCCCTTGTACTATTGCTCATGTGCCACCAAACCATGTTTCTTCTAGCAACACCCCTCCTTGCTGCCACCGCCGCTCCTCTGGCAGGCGGTCTTTCACTCCCCACTCTCAGGCTCGCCCTCGCTCTCCCAGCAGAGGTGTCTGGCAGGGTCATTCAGCTTCTCCGCAGCCACGGCGTAGTACCTTAGGCTGGGATCTACCGCCTCCTGGTGTTCTTCCTGTTGTTGGTTCTGACAAGTTTCCTCACCTGGCATTGGCCATTTTGCCTCCCAGAGAAAATGATCCAGCGGATCCAGAGAACCTTAAATTTTCACAGTCTTAGAATCTCACAAAATCAACATCATTGGCTAGATCTCTCTAATACGATCCTGACACAATTTGAATCGCGTCAAAAGGAGGTCGTGCTGAAAAGTTATGCTTGGTCAAAGTTAAGGTCAAAGTGGCAAAACAGCAACACTTCAAGAAAAAGAAGGTAAAATTTGACCATCTTGAAAGTTGTCAACAATGGGTTTCAAATTGAAGAGATCATCAAGAGCTTTTTGATGCATTTTGAATGGACAAAATCTGAGTCAGTATGCAAAAGTTATGATGAAATGAAGTGATTTTTGGTGAGTCAGCATGATGTGGCACAAATGTGGCAGGTTGGCCGAACAAAATAAGGTATTCATAGGAGTTGAACTCATAACCACCCATATCCTAACCCTCCAAACCACCGCTACAACAAAGCTTCATTTTGAAATATCTTAGAGGCGGGAAGTATTTTAAGTGTTTAAAACACCTTATAAATGAAAGCCCAAGAAAATGGTGGCGATGGGAGTGGAACTCTAAACCGCCACTTTTTATTTTTCATAGACCACCACCTGTGCCAGCGCTTATTGCAGAGTGTTTATGGTAATGTTTATCATTTAATTAATGGTTTGCTACGCCAAAGCTCCTTTCAATAAGGATTTCGAGCTATTTTATTATGCTAAGGCAATAAAATAGAATTTTCGGCCTAGATTAGGAGATATGGGTATATTTGCAAATAATATGGTTTTAACCCATATTAGAAAATAAATTTGTATAAGAGGGGTTCAATTTGTCTTGAGAGGAGGAGGAAGTTTATTTGGAGAAATAATTCTAGCAGGAGAATTGTTAGGGAAATTTTTCAAGAGAAGGCTTGAGATTTTGCAAGGTGTTATTATACACCAAAAATTGTAAAGTGAGAAAAATTGTGAGGAAACTGTATGCAGGTTCTGAAAGCTTGGGTGTTATAAAAAAGCATAGTTTTTCTTGGCGATATCAATAAAGCGGTCCCAGCATTGAGAAGCGAACCCAGAGACGTAGTCCTAATTGGACGAACTCCATTATCAACCTGTGTTTATCCTTCTATCTTCTGTCTTACTTTTCTTCTATCTCTTGTCTTAATTTCATTCTGCTATTTTATTTCTGTTTAAATTTCTATTTTAAATTCTAATTACTTTATTTTAGTAATTATTTAAGTTTCTTTAAATTTTGAAAAAGGATCCTTAATTGTAATTTCAACGGTTAAAAAGCATAATCACACAATTCTACCTGGATCGGGAAAAACTGTAATTGGAATTAATTTTCAAGTCTTATTGTAAACATTAATTACAGATCAAGTGGTATCAAAGCCCGTTTTGTAGGAAATTGTAGAGTGAATGCTAACCAGGTTGAAATTGAAGCAAGGAGAAGGTGCACTTACCAAGTTCAATCTAGAGATTGGGAAACAAAGAACTTTTCCACGACCAAAAATGGCAGATGAACAAAGTCCTATGGAGCTTAACGATAAAAGTTTCCAGGATGCTTTTCTAGAAATGAAGGCAATGGTGGAAATTCTTTTCCAAGAGAGGCTAGAAAGATAGAGGAAAAAGGAAGAGAAGGCTAGAAAGGAGGCTAAATCCTCATTGAAAGAAGACAAAGGTAAAGAAGTAGGAGGTGGTCCTGACCCTCCTAAACCTTAGTCCCCATCCTCTTCATCTTCTTCATCCTCTTCTTCTTCTTCGTCTACTTCTTCTAAAAAGAAACAACCCGTACAAAGTAATTTTCCTTTGTTAAAACTCAATATTAAATTTGATTTGCCAATTTATAATGGAGAATTGGATGCAAAAAAACTTTACAATTGGATAAAACAAGTTGAAGCATATTGTAGGGTTCAGAAGTTCACTGATGATGCTTCAAAGACCCAATTGGCCACTCTTCGTATGGGAGGCACAGCCTTAATCTGGTGGGAGACTAGAACTCATGAAGATCTAAATCGTTATGGTAAAATTATTTCTTCTTGGTATGAGTTTATAGCTGCATTAAAGAAACAATTCTATCCATTAGGGCATATGCAAAAAATAGTAATGAATTGGCAATCATTAAGGCAAGAGAAAGGACAAAGTGTATAGGAATATACATAGGAATTTAGGAAAAGAGCTTTAATTTTGGGCATTCCATTATACACACAAGAAACTTTGTTAAAGTATATAGGTGGATTATGCGAAATTTTGAAACATACCATACTTATGTTTAATCCAACTAATATTGATGAAGTTAGTGTGCAAGCTATCCATTTGGAAACAAGCTTAAGGAATAGCCATGATAATCTGTTGATGGACTCAAGTAAGCACAAAGGGAGCAAGAAAGGGAAAGATAAAATGCAACGAACAACTACTGTAAAGAAAGAGGACGAGAAGCCTTATTGCTCACACTGCCAAAAGCAAGGCCACAGAGATGCAAAATATTGGAAATTGCATCCTGATCAGAAACCAAAGTTGTTCAAGGATCAAAAGGTTAAGCAAAAGACTGTAGCTATCGCACAAGACCTTGGTTCAGAATCTGGTGATGAAACCAAGATAGCAGTTGTGGGTATAAAAGGTATTGTTTATGTTGTTGGTTCTAGTTCCCATACTTCTTTAAAATGTAATGAAGTCCCTGTTGAAAGTAAAAGGAATGAATTGTTTCATATAAGGGCTATTGCAAGAAAAAGTAAGATTCATACACTCATAGATAGTGGATCACAAGTGAATCTAATTTCTGAACAAGTTGTTAATCAATTGGGATTAAAAACAACACCTCATCCTAAACCATATCCATTGGGTTGGGTGCATGATAATGCTCGGCTACATGTTTCAAGACAATGTAAACTCCAATTTGTAATCGCATCCAAGTTTGTAGATGAGGTATAATTAGATGTAATTCCACTTGACATTTGTGAGATGGCTCTAGGAAGTCCTTACTTGTATGATAGGAAAGCAATTTTCTACAGGGAACATAACAAGTATCATTTGTTTAAAGAAGGAATTGAATTCATTGTGAAAGCTCATCACATGAAGAGTGATAGATCTATTGTGAATACTGGACATTTGAAGATGATTGGCAATGCAAGTAATGCCTTAACCCTTATGTCTATAATAGCTAGTGATTCTAGGCATGGAGATGAGATCATCTTTGATCATGCTAAGGTGTCACAAACATCACAATGTGAGGATCAATTACAAGCGGAGTCAAGCCTTTAGCCATTGATGGTAACAGAGGGTTTAGATGAATCATTTCCTAATGATGTTCATATTCAAGAGATCAAGAATGTTGATACATTTTCCTTCACATCAGTATATTCAGTATTGTTTCTTGTTATTCTGCTAGTTATTTCTATGTGGATGATTAATGTGACAATAAATATTGATGAGAAAAAAATTGATTGTATCAGCAATGCTATCTCATATGTCTTTGTGTTTGTGATGGGTCATATGTTTAGAATTCTAGTAGGATAGACAGATGATACTGGGCAAGTAGGGCAACATTGCCCTAGCTCAAGTTGTACATAAATAGACCTTTTGGAGGTCCAAAACCTTCTCAATGGGGAGGAATAATCCAAGCGGATCCAGAGAACCTTATATTTTCACAGTCTCAGAATCTCACAAAATCAACATCATTGGCTAGAGCTCTCTAATACGATCCTAACGCAACTTGAATC
This sequence comes from Thuja plicata, assembly GCA_018584345.1. NCBI lineage: Eukaryota > Viridiplantae > Streptophyta > Pinopsida > Cupressales > Cupressaceae > Thuja > Thuja plicata. Next base: position 1,711,374 of record MU223815.1, on the reverse strand, counting down.
ATGTCGAAAGGAGGTCGTGGTGAAAAATTATGTTTGATCAAAGTGGCAAAACAACAACACTTCAAGAAAAAGAAGGTAAAATTTGACCATCTTGAAAGTTGTCAACAATGGGTTTCAAATTGAAGAGCTCATCAAGAGCTTTCTGATGCATTTTGAATGGACAAAATCTGAGTCAGTATGCAAAAGTTATGACGAAATGAAGTGCTTTTTGGTAGTCACCATGATGTGGTACAAATGTGGCAGGTTGGCCAAAAAAAATAAGGTATTCATGGCAGATCCAGAGAACCTTATATTTTCACAGTCTCAGAATCTCTCAAAATCAACATCATTGGCTAGAGCTCTCTAATACAATCCTAACGCAACTTGAATCGCATCGAAAGGAGGTCATGGTGAAAAATTATGTTTGATCAAAGTGGCAAAACAGCAACACTTCAAGAAAAAGAAGGTAAAATTTGACCATCTTGAAATTTGTCAACAATGGGTTTCAAATTGAAGAGCTCATCAAGAGCTTTCTGATGCATTTTGAATGGACAAAATCTGAGTCAGTATGCAAAAGTTATGACGAAATAAAGTGCTTTTTGGTACTCACCATGATGTGGTACAAATGTGGCAGGTTGCCGAAAAAAATAAGGTATTCATGGGAGTTGAACTCATAACCACCCATACCCTAACCCTTCAAACCAGTGCTACATCAAAGCTTCATTTTGAAATATCTTAGAGGCGGGAACTATTTTAAGTGTTTAAAACACCTTATAAACCAAAGCCCAAGAAAATGGTGGCGATGGGAGTGGAACTCTAAACCACCACTTCCTATTTTTCATAGACCACCAACTGCGCCAGCGCTTATTGCGAGGTGTTTATGGCAATGTTTGTCATTTAATTAATGGTTTGCTACGCCAAAGCTCCTTTTAATAAGGATTTCAGGCTATTTTATTATGCTAAGGCAATAAAATAGAATTTTTGGCCTAGATTAGGAGATATGGGTATATTTGCAAATAATATGGTTTTAACCCATATTAGCAAATAAATCTGTATAAAAGGGGTTGAATTTGGTTTGAGAGGAGGAGGAAGTTTATTTGGAGAAATAATTCTAGCAAAAGAATTGTTAGGGAAATTTTTCAAGAGAAGGCTTGAGATTTTGCAAGGTGCTATTATACACCAAAAATTGTAAAGTGAGAGAGATTGTGAGGAAACTGTATGCAGGTTTTGAAAGCTTGGGTGTTATAACAAAGCATAGTTTTTCTTGGCGATATCAATAAAGCGGTCTCAGCATTGAGAAGTGGACCCGGAGATGTAGTCCTGATTGGACGAACTCCGTTATCAACCTGTGTTTATCCTTCTATCTTCTGTCTTACTTTTCTTCTATCTCTTGTCTTAATTTCTTTTCGCTATTTTATTTCTGTTTAAATTTCTATTTTAAATTCTAATTACTTTATTGTAGTAATTAGTTAAGTTTCTTTAAATTTTTAAAAAGGATCCTTAATTGTAATTTCAACGGTTAAAAAGCATAATCACGCAATTCTACCTGGATCGGGAAAAACTATAATTGGAATTAATTTACAAGTCTTATTGTAAACACAATTTACATATCATCAGAGGATGGTGAAATTACGCAAGATAAAGATAAAGAAGATAATGATGGGTGGTCACTTCCTGATCCCAACCCTAACCCTGCCACTGGGTGGGGTAATCATGATGATCAGGATCCTCCCTCTGCAGCCACTGCTTTGGCTGCATGAGGTTTTTTTTATGAATAGTTTTTGTTAGTATTTTCGGCCTTGGGCCGTGTGACTCTCGCAGGGTGAATTTTTCCCCTGACACTTTTTTTGTTGTGAATATGTACTTTATAACTTTTAATTAATAGTAAAGGGCCTATTCATCAAAAAAAAAATTGTAACATTCAAGTTAAGATTTATTTTTATCAATAAAAGGCCTAAGCCAAGATAGAGAGAAACTACTTAGAATTGCAACACTAGTCCAAGAAAAGTATATATTGGAAATATTTATTTTGAGAGTCAAGGGTGCCATTTAAGTTGTGGGTTTTCTCATCACTAATACAAGAAAGAAACACCTTTTGAATTAACCACTAAAGAATTAGAAAAATGATAGATGAAGTTACTCACCTAGTAGAAAGCTCCAACATTCATTTCTATCCCTTAAAGAGGAGAATAATAGGCTTAAAGATCTTTAACCATTATTTTTACTAAAATATGCTTATAAAAACTACTTGTCCCCTAAAATTGCATAAGAGAATGATCATTTTCTTGATTTAAGAGAGAAAACCTACTCTGGGGTACTTTGACTACCACTAGCCACATCTCTAGCAGCCAAGGTCTACCTTTTCTTTAAATGACCCTCAATTGCTGAAGAAATACATATGGGAGAGGGAAGAAATTGCACCAAATCCTATGAGCACACTCGAGGACGATCCCCAAATATAGACACAACTTTGGACAAGGGCCCTAGAGAGGAAGGAGATGAATTTAAAATTTTAGAAGTATCATCACATGAGATAAGTAGCTACACCTCAAAGGATAGCAACACTACTAAAGGGCCTTATGAAGCTTGAAAGGGAAGAATGTATAGATTCAGAATTAAATTTGATCAAAATCTAAAGCAAGATCAATTAGAAAAGTTTGAGCATTGGACTCAAACCCCAAAGGACATTTCTTGTGTGAAATAGAGGAGTTTGACTCTTGAGAACCATTCTTGAGTCTAGAGACCCCTTCACCTTCTCCAAAGAAGACACCAAAGTAGTCTCCACTACTGAGGGAGCCAGAAGTTGAAACCCAGCCTCCAAGCCTGCAAAGCAAGTAACCAAAGTAGACTCCATCACCAAGGGAAGAAGGGGTTGAAGCCTAGTTGAAAGTATAGGAGAATCCAAAGGCGCAGATGATTCACTGAGATCCTTACGAGATTCCAACAACCCTTTACCTTTGGGGTGGCGTAAAAGAGAAAGGACTAGTACATAGTTTACATGTACCAAATTTTATGTTAAATCACTCATTACTCCACAATTATGTTGAACTATCAATAACTCATCACTAAAAATTATTAAATACACCATTATTATCTCATCTAAGACCATCAAAATAAGAGAGCTATTATAATATCCTCAATTTAGTTTTAGAAACCTATTAACATACACAAAATTGACAAATGATCCATCTCAATTATCTTAATACGAAAAACGCAATGACTTTTATAACACTTTATATGCTTAACTTGTTATTCTTGAAAAGTTAATGAAGGGAAAAATGATGGTTATCTAGAAAAAAGATGCAACGTTGATTATTATTATAAATTAACTTTTCTCATTGTATTTTCTTGGAATTCATATTTTTATGTTTCTTATATATACATTTAATCAATTATTACATGATATAAAGCAAAGGTAAATCAAGTTTTAATTTCTCTATTTTAAATATTTTAAATTTATTAAATTGAGGTAATAAAAAAAAATTTTAACCTGAAACGATATAACATTACTTTCCCATACTGTATTCATTTTGAAGCATTTTCGAATAATCTAATTGCTTTTATTTGTCTATTCCTTTTTATATGATCTTTTCAATCGTTAACACTTTTACTATAAATAAAATTATGGCTTTCTATCAATGATGCACGACGAGAATAATGATTATGACGTGTGCATGATCGTAAGTCATACAGCATCTCTACGGATGTAAGATCAGAGTGAATGTAATACAATACTTTGTCTTTTTAAATAACTATTTAAATCAAGCACGTAAGTAATATTACAAAGGAAATGCCTAAGTACGATGAAAAGAGACGGACGATGAAAAGAGACCTGCTTTTTCTTTCAACGATGGCCCATCAATGAGCTCGCATTCCCACAACCCAAAAGATTGCCCGTTTGAACACAAAACTTGGTAATGTGGGCTGAAACGATGTGCTATGAAACCCTAATATTCAGCTAATTGTCTTGTTTATAGAGAATTCTGAAGCTGAGCAAGGTCGATTTGTTTCAGTATAAAAATCGATAATGCATGTGTACGACAATAATGTATTTGTCTGGAAATGTGCTGATTATAAGATACATGCTCTCTGAGCTACACTAACAAACATTGACATATTCTTACCATCCAAACCCTAATATACACTCCATCCTCCTGAAACCCTAATATGCAGCTAATAAACAGGCTACCCGTTTGAACACAAAACTGGTAATATGGGCTTCAAAACAATGTGCTGTGAAAACCTAATTTTCAGCTAACAGCCTGGTTTTAAGAGAATTCTGAATCTAAGCAGGGTCGAATTCTTTCATTCTAAAAAACAATAATGCATGTGTACCATAAAAATGTATTTGTTTGGAAATGTGCTCTCTCAGCCATGACCCAACGATGAGCTACAGTCCCAAACATTGACATATTCCTACCATCAAAAAGCCTAAAATGCGCTCCATCCTCCTGAGAAAACCCTAATATGCAGCTAATACCCTGCTTTTGATAGAATTCTGCAGCTGAGAAAGGTCCACTTCTTTCATACCCTCTCTGAAATTGGCATGTAAGTAGAAATATACAAAGCAATCGCTTGAAGAAAACTGTGACATGTTAACATCTAGACCGTGTTGTTCAACCTCCATAATCACCCTCCAAAACTGCCTCGGCCTTCTTTGAATGCTGCTGATGATTATTACACACTCCCTTTCCTTAATCTCCACATCAACCTTAGTAAATATCCCCCCCTTTTTCCTAATTGTTTTCTCACGTAGCTTTGCTTGAAAACACTCTCTCTTTGCCTTCAGTTGGCTTACTTGGTCTTGCAGTTCTTTAATGTAATTGCCAGCCGCCTCCAGCAGACCGCTTCTGTCAGCCTATAGAATTTCTCATTATATTGAAAAATAAAAGATTATTGAAAAGAATTGAATTAGAAAAAGAGGGTTTGTAGTAGTTACCTTAGGAAGAGTTGTTGGTATGAGGGATTCGAGTTTTGCACAGAAATATTTCATTCGATTCCTCCTCAACCTCTCTGAAACCGATGCTCTTTCCTTATTTGTAGATTCAATTATATGTTTCAGTCCTCCCAAGGCACCACTTGATTTCATTTTCCTGGTTATATAATTCATTCTTGCCAGGGCTTCATCAGACTTAGGGTTTCTATACATTGTAAGCCCTGCACAGCCTAGTTTCTCAGCTGGGTTGTTGTTATTAAGTTAGACATCCATGGCGGCTGCTTCAGGGTTGAGATAGGGATTCACGATTGGTTTGATTTGATGGGATATCAAACTCTTTTCTTAAAAGCATATCAAACTCTTTTCTTAGGCAACGCAAAATTCACATGGGATAAAAGTTGATCAAAGCATCACGTGCACCAGCAAGATTCGAAGACTCTGATAGAGATTTCTAATTGCGTACATAGTTTGCTTGATTGATAAGTTAGCGAGATTATTCTTAAACATCATTATCCAATTCCTCTTTTCCCGAAGAATATAAATATATTAATTGAGAGCTTATACGTCCCGCAAAACAAAGAATTGTAAGTAATTAGGGTAAAATTTAAGGGCGAATTAATTAATGCTCAAAACGAAAGCTGGAATAAGCTATTCTGCGTTTGGATCCCATAATGTGGAATTGGAATAAAAGGTTATTTTTTATTTTTTTAATTAATTTGAACAATATGTATTTTTAACT
>MU223815.1:1689530-1705670 GCA_018584345.1 Thuja plicata | reverse complement strand
ACACATACATATACACATATACACACATACACACACACACGTGTGTATATATACACTTATATGCACACATACACACATATATACACATATATGTGTGTATATACACACAAATGTGTATATACACACAAGTGTGTATATATATATGTGTGTAATGTGTATATACACACACATGTGTGTATATACATGTGTGTGTGTATATACACATTACACACGTGTATACACACACATGTGTGTGTACACACATGTATATACACATTTGTGTGTACACACATGTGTATATACAAATTTGTGTGTATACACACATGTGTGTGTATATACACATTACACACATGTGTATATATACACACGTGTATATATATACATACCCACATTTAAAAAAAAAGAGTTTAAAAAAAAATTATAAAAAAAGTAAAAATTAATAAAATAAAATAAATTTGAATCCATAAAAAGCTTATTCTCGAATAAGAAATGAATTCCAGCTTTTTTTAAGAATTAACTTATGCTAGAATAAGCCCCAAAATGGGGATAAGTTTTCTAATTCGAGAATAAGGAAAATGCCCCCAAACAGAGAATAAATTTATTCTAGCATTAACTAATGCTTATTCCAGCTTATTCCAAGTTAATTCCTTGCGCCAAACGGGCCCTAAAGGACAAAAATTTAGGTCCCTTTTGGTTGAGGAATTAGAATTTGACTCAAAACCTGATTATCTCAAAATAGTTTTTTGAAATTTCAGTTTTGCATCTTCTGGATATAGTTTGGACCGTTTAGTTGACCCGGAAGAAGGATGAGTCAATCCATCTTTTGCGTTTGGTTGCCAATTTCGAAATTGAAATTGGAACTGACAAATTCCAACTTCTGTGTTTGGTTCAACAATTTTGAATTGGAATTGGAATTAGACACTTCATTGATTGCTTTATTTTCTAGAAAATATGCAACTAAAAATACATTAACATCTAAAGAACTTTTTTAAGGGTGAAACTATTCGCCGAGAAAACTTGGAAAGGATAGCTCACTTGTTGCTTGAATTAGTTTATGGATTATTACTATGTGTAATAGCACGTCTACTTTTCTTTTAGACAACTAGTTTTTCATGCTTATGCTCATAAAAATATATGTTGATCTCTTTTCTACTAATTATTAGATTGTATTTTAAATTTATAAGGAATATCATATTCAATCTTTCACAAATGACAAATAAATCATATTTTGTTTTTCTTTGCAGTTAGAATCAAGTTTAATTGATTTAAGTTACTAACTATATTAGTTATTCTATTAAGATCATGCCTTCAAAATATAGAGTCAAGTGTTATTATATAGATGTTGTAATACTTTAATGAATAAAAACTATCTTCAATTTTTTCTTTGATTATGCAAGTAATCTCCATCTAGGATATTTTATCTTTTGACTCTTAGATGGTTTCTTAGGTTCGTTGTTTAAATTCTAAGTAAGGATGTTTATATTCCAACTCAATTTTCATAGATTTGTATATTTATAGTTAATTTCCATTAACAAGGATTGAGAAATTGGCCCCTAATATACATGAGAGAACCTATTTTCACAATTTAGGTTCAAAACTAATTTTATTAAGGATTTGTATTAGGAATTCCTAATACACTTTATCATAATCTTTTTCCATATCAAGCTTAACAATAAAAGAGGCAATTTTGTTTGCATGAATGGAGTGGAGAACCTTATAAGCCACAATGACACCCATTTATTATCTAATAAAAAGATAAATTACCATATGAAATGTGGACAAATAAGAGGACTACTAGTTCACATATTAGGCTATTGGTTGTTAGACTTTTTTTAGGAGTCCAAGGAATAACGAATGCTATTGTTATTGATTCCCCAAACTAGGTTCCCTACTTCAATCCTTTTTCTTTTCTCAAAGAAACCACATATTCTTGTGAAATTAATATATCAAATTTGCAGTTCTTTGTGGCCAATGAACATAGCATCCATTTCAAGTGAACTGATTTACTACTCCCCAATTGGTGGAAACCTGCAAGGTTACAACTAACCCAAACCCAATTTACCTCCAACAGGCAAATGAGAAAATTCAAGAAAATGAATATGAGAAAGAGAGAGAAAATACCCCCAATAGCCTATAAGGAAAATTAACAAGTTAAAGTGCAACATTGAAAAGCTATTTTTTTACCGTTTGTTCAATAGAAAATTACATTCAGGACGCACTCCATCAACATTTTGGATCACAATTTGATGTCCATGATCTAGATAAATGATATGGTAATAGACAGGGTGATTGTAAAATTCTATGACATCAAGACTATATTTCTATAACCAAATAAAATTAGGAATGTAGAATGGTATTGTAAGGATTGGCTGGAATTGAGACATAAAATTGTTTACATAAAACTATAAATAATCATTGCATTGCTCGATATTAAACATGTCTTGTAGTGCTCAGGCACAACTGTTTTATGCTCCTCTGTTGAATATATGTTTTAACTCTTTAGGTTTCAGGTCCTTGTAAAACCTGCTAAACTTTATTACTTTGTAAAGGTTTTGGGTCCTTGTAAAATGTGTTTTTACTTAATCAGAACATGTCTTGTAGTCCTCATATATATATATATATATATATATATATATATATATATATATATATATATATATATTTCTGCTGAATGACCCAACAAACTAGTGTGATTAGACCACAAACAAAACATCATAGAAACTTGACATCAACTTTATAGGTAAACTCCGCTTTTGCCATAGTGGTCTCGAGCGCCTTGCAAGACTTGAACTCATCATCCATAACAGGTATATGTCTAGATGGTGCAAATGATGTAGACAGAGATGGGGCATCATCGGCCCACCAAAAGTAGTCACATTCACCACCATCCGACAATATAATTCTAAGTTAGTATTGCTATAATGATTAATATTTATTATTTGTAAACATTAAATATAGTGTTATTAACAACCTTTTTCTTATTTTTGCAAGTCCAAAATTTACAGTCCTGATTATTGTCTGTGTGTGACATCCTCAACATGCATCACACTCCATCACTACAGTCACACATAGGAACATTTATCATAGCCATCGCCCCTGTATCAAACAGATTTTTGTTCATTCATACTATTGAAGCAACCAAACTTAGTATTGGAGACAGATAGCAACATTCATATAACAACATGATTATTTTCTATTAGTACAAAATAAAAAAGTTTCATGTATGTTGATATTACGAATTTATACAAAAAATATAATGAAACATCTATATCATCAGATAGAAGATGGGGAAGAACAATATCCATGAACTGAATTGTGGTGTGAAAACACACTGTTAAATAAGAAAATGCAGGGAAATCCACACTCTACGCCCTTATGCCCCACACTCAGCAAGAAACCATTTCATATCCCGCTCATTCTTCCCATTACTGTATGTACTGTTAGATGGTCAATCATGCATATACAAACTAAACACATGATAGAAAAACTAAAAATAGTTTATTTTTAAATTGAATACACCAAGGAGTACCATCAAAAATATTGATTGTTTACAAACATGAACAATAAACAATCATTAGATAGCTCATTTTTTTATCATCATATGTGGAGTCTCGCACGTTTGTGTACTTTAGATTTTCTTATCAGATAGTTCATTACATTCGATTGGGTACATAATTTTTGCATCAACATTTCAGATCACACTCTGTGATCGATCATCAAGATGAAAGACAAAAAAATGATTGAAAGAGAGAAAAATGATTGACTTCTCTTTCATCCTAATGAAGGATCATAGAGTGTGATCAGAAATGTTGATGCAAAAAATATCTACACAATCGAATCCAGAAGCTATTTCAAACAATTTGAATATCAGCATATGTGTAGTCTCACAATATCATCATATGTGTAGCCTCGGAACTATCCATTTCTGTTTCTTTACCATGAGACATAACTATCCTAGTGCAACAGTAATAACAAATGCAACAAGTATATACATATAGCATGAGATAGAATCATGAATAATACAGTCATCTACCAAAATACATTTATATCACCATCTATTCTCAAGAACTAGAAATGGATAGTTCTTAGAGTACACCTTGACAATTTATTATATTAAGCATTCATCATGTGGTACTCCTTTGTGTATTCCACTTAAATATGTTAAGAGCAACAAGACTAACAAACGCAAGAAGAAAAATAATCTCCATTTCTATTTCATGTATGACTAACACTCCAAAACCACAATTTAAGAAATATACCCCTTCATTGACCCCAAGATCTACAAGATCAAAAGAAAATGCTAGAAAATAAATTGAATATGAATGAATTGTGGAAAACATACTGATGTTATGTAGGTACTCCCAAGGCCAAAAGTTGAGCAACGTATCAATCAATTCTAAGGAAAAAGAGCTAGTTGAGTGTTATGCCCAAAATCACCTCACAAAAAAATTGCAGCTAAATCTCAGATAGATATATCCATGTTCCAATCCAATGTTCAAATAGAAAAAATTATTGATAGGGGAATACAAGCTCTTTTTTAAAAATCTTTAGTTAAGATTTAGGAGCATTAATGTGAAGATGAAACCTAACAATGTGGGTACAAGTTATTGATATTGGCAATGTCCTTAATAAGATCAATTGTGATGTGTGGCCCACAGTATTAATAAAGAGGTGAAAGAATGACCATTTCTTTGAAATCGGATACCATTATTATGAACATACAGGGGCATTGCTCCTGTAAGGAGTAGAAGAAGAAAAATAAAACCGCATTAGGTAAGAAAATGTAGAAAATTAAATTTTGAATGCCAAAAGATCAAAAATTACATGTAACATGGGGAAACAGATGCATTAAGACAAACAAACGCTCTATGAGGCATCACAGGAGGCACAAACCATGTTGAGTCATCTAGAGAAGAGAAGAGAAGAGAGACAATCCTTCCCACTTCCTCCAAGTTCAGAGGTCTCAGCTAGTGGTGGAAAACTTTTCACACATTCAAATATATATGCTTCATTTGTAATACAATTAGATTCCTCCCAAAAGAAATATAAGGGAGTACGGGGTAGTCTTGTAGACTATAAAATGACCTTTACTTTTCTAATATGTACAGAACATCAAGTACATCTCAAAAACCCTCGGGAGCATGATCCCATAAAATGTTGACATACCCTATGAAGCAATAGGCCACATTAAATTAAAAATAAAGGAAGTACTTGGTAATGTATAAATAATGACCTCTAATTTCCAATATTTTTTCAAAATGGCTCAGTGCACTTTACTTCTAAATTGCATGCATGGCCTTAATCACCATAGATGGTATTTCTTTGGAATGCATTTAGGTCTGTACAAAAATCATAATATACTCCAGTTAAGAAGAAAAGAGAATCCTTATGGCTCCAACCACATGTATTCTAATGTGTTCATTAATCTCTTATTAATTGAAGAGGGTCAACATAATGTGCTCATGGTGTTAGGATAATATGCATGACACTACAAGATAATCTACTTGTATATTATTATCAGTAGAAGTTACAGTACCAGTAACTATAGAAGTCATTTTTCTACAAGGATGTTGAAGATAATAAAAGAACATTCACTAACGAGAGAAACCTTATAGAAATTTTGAATGTCGAATTATCATATATATTTAGTGATCCAATAGGAAGTGAAAATTTTTAGAGAACTACCCTCCCTCCCTGCCTACCTAGAACTCCAAAGAAGTCTACTAATATAGAAAAATTAATAAAAATCAAAGTAGCACTCATTAATGAGGTTATAGATCTAAATGGATGTAAATAATGATAATGGCACCTTCACTAACCATTGGAACTATAATTTTATAGAAAATATTCAACTTCCCTCTTACCTTAACTTTAAGCTATACTTGTAGAGTGCATTCATATAACCACAAAGCATCTCTTCAAATGGAAAGCTAAGAAATGTTTCAGCCTCTTTTGGGCAATTTAAGTAGATAACTAGAAAGGAATAAAAAAATATTTTCTAATGCCTAGAAAGGAATGAATTTTTTTTTATTGAAAGAAGAAAAATAATAGATACATAACAGCAAAAAGAATGAAATCTGCAGCCAACAAATAACAATAACTAATAGAGATGATCAGAAAAAACAACTAAATGAGCTGATCAGCAGATGCTTAATTGTTTATAACGATGACATACTAAGGATAAAAATACATTTTGAAATGATTTCATGCTGCACCTACGAGTATTTTCTGACTGTAACAAAACTATGATTTATTTGCAACCGGTAGCATGTGGGAGGATTTTCTTCTTGTCCAATTGGGTAATACCTCCTCAAATCCGAATGGATACAGTCAAAATTGGATATGCTAGTTAACCATGGTTTTTAACATGATTATCCATTATGAAAGCCCCCATGTTTTACCAGTTGAACTGATCTCATTTGTCAACAAAACAACAGATCCAACTACTGAAATTACATGCAATAGAAACAACAAATTTATCCTATGTACAACATTAAATATGTTTTGAAAAAATGATCAATTTATCCTATGTACAACATTAAATATGTTTGTAAAAAAAGAAGGCCAATAATAAATTAATTAACACATATGTACCATATCAACATTGTAAAAATTGATTGGAATATTGCAATGCAACAGTACTATCACCTCGTAAAACATGCAAAAGGGTAAGTTATAACAGATGAAAAATTTTCAAAGACCTCCGAAAAGTCTAAATACAAAAAATAAACTACGGTTAATGGCATAGTTATTTGGCACTAAATTTGTGAAAGCTTTGGGTAGTGTGGATCATTAGAATCCACCAAATGTGAATGCAATCCACTCCACTCTCTCCTCCTCATTCATCAGCAAGAACCCTTTGGCTCTTTCACGTTGAAGAATGAAGGTGTCGTATACCTTCACGAAAACACCTCGACTCAATTCAAGGGTGGATATGAGAGCATTATACACGCTAAGAAAAACATTATCCTCATCAGATTTATCCACTTTGTGGAGGTGAACATTATCGAGGCCATCTTTTATTTTCTTGATTGTTTCACAGATGACATCCAAGGAACTAGCCATACTTTCATTTTTCCTCTTTCCCAGCCTTGATGATGATGATGTAGGAGTTCCTCTATTTGTAGTTGACTGATTTGAATGATTAAGGTCTTCGTCTAAATCAGCAACACTTTCAAGAGGTATACCGAAACCAATGTCCTCTTCATCATGCACATCAAATGCCTCTTCCATAGGGTTCCCTTCCTCACTCTAATGGGCAGTTGTAGCTGCATTACCTTCAGCAATGTCACTACCCATAATTACACTCAATTCATTGAAGTATTGCAAGGGTTGCCTCTTATACACTTTGGCATTTTTAAATTCTCTCCTCTCCATGTTGGCATAAATAATGGATTAGGTCTTGTATTTCATTATTTACTTTATAAGAAGGCAATATTATTTCAATTAAAACATTAGAAAGACCACCCTACCTTCAAAATCTCATCCCACACACTATCCTCATGAGTTGCCTCATTCCAAGAAAAACCACTTGTATTTCTCAACTCTTTCATCACTCTATATGCAAGCTTCCATGTTTTCAGCTTGTTTTTGAAATTGTCCTTTGTTAGAGTGTGTTAAGATTTTTTTCTTTGGGCCTAGGTATAATGTCCATGTTTTTTTCTTCTCATTTTGATCATACTCTTATTTCATTGCTTTCATCCAATATTCATTATCTAGTGCCTCTTTAACTTTCTTTGGCTCAAATTTAGATATCAAACATGTATTATATCTTACCTTGCTTCTGGTCATCACTCTAGCATCCTTATTTCCAATAATCTTTCTTGGGGGATGGTGTCTTCTCACATAGTTTTCCAAAATAGGCTCGGTAGCTCTCGGTTCTTCAATATCAACATTCAATTGAGGAACTCCTTGTTCATCTTCCTCCTTAATAGGTGCTATTGGTAAGGTATCAGGAACATCAGGTTGAACATATACAAACTTCTCATAATCTTATGGTTCCTTCTTACTATCTTTATCATTCCTATTTGCAAATTCATCAATTCTTACATTTACACTTTCTATCAACTTGTTAGTAACTTTGTTCAAACATTTGTAATCTTTACTCCTTGTAGAATATCTGAAGGATATTTCTTCTTCTCCTTTTGAATCTAACTTTCCTTCTCTAGAATCTTTCAGAATATAGCATTTTCTCCCAAGAAATTTAAAGTAATTGAAATTAGGTTTGTGTTCATACCAGATTTCATAAGGTGTCTTGTTGGTACCTTTCTTCATTTGTACTCAGTTCAATGTATAAACAGTAGTACTCATAGCTTCTCTCCAAAAGTTCTATGAAACTCCTTTTTCAATCATCAGTGTCCTAGCACAATCAACAATAGATCTATTTCTTCTCTCAGCAATCTAATTCTGTTGTGGTGTCATTGGTGCTGACAATTATCTCTTAATTCCATTCTCATTACAAAATAATGTAAAGTCATCATAAGTAAACTCACCTCCTCTGTTAGATCTCAAACATTTCAACTGTCTTCCAGTTTGTTTTTCAACTTGGGCCTTATACCACTTAAAATTTTGAAATGCATCATATTTTTCTTTTAAAAACATTACACGCATCATTATAGAATAATCATCCACAAATAAAAATATATATTTATCTCCATAATAGCTTTGAGTCCCCATGGGTCCATATAAATCAGTATGCACTAAATCAATGAGCAAAGACAGAAACAAGAACACACACATTATGATTTAACTTAGCAACATCAAATTAAATCGAATAACTCCATATTTAACTCGGTTGAGACCAGATTTAATGAGGAAACCCAATTTGGGAAAAACCTTTGTGGGAATTGTAACCCACAATAAAATGTACCCTTCTAAAGTACGCTCGGTTAAGAACTTATCCTGTTAAAGATTACAAACACATTTGTTAAATTTGACCCTATTAGGGGATTTACCTCAGATCTATTAAGATCTTCACTCTGTTAAAAGTGGCCTTGTTAGAGGTATTTAAACACTTTTTTGGAATGTCACCTAAGTCTATGTTTTACAAATAGGATGGTTAAATACACTCGGTTAATATATTTCTCTGTTACAAATACTAATAAGAAATAGTAAACTTTGATCTATAAATATAGAAACTACCTTTTCTTGTGTCAAATACTTTATTCTCAATTGAGTACTAGCATCACATACTCCATTGATCTCTTTCTCAAACTATATATTCTTCAATCTTTGTTTCTCTATTCTGCTCAGTAAATGTTGCTCTTTAGCTTCTTCTTCTTCTCTATTCAATTTGCCAGCAACTTGCTCTCTATTTATTTCTCATTCTTTATATAGACATACTTTTGCCTCTTATTCTCCTTAATTAGGTTTTCCAACATTTGTGCTTAGTCATTCGATCATCTTCTTCATAATTCACAACTCGGTAAACCATTTCACTTTTACTTCGAAACTTGTACTTTTCTTGGAACTCTCACAATTCGGTTTAACCAATTGATCTCCGCCTTAGATCTTCTCATTGAATTTTTATGTTCATAGATCTAAACTAAAAAACTTCATTTAATTCATATCCTCATCCATCTCATCATCACTTTGCCTTAAATTTGATCTTATCATCATTTATTATCAATATCATGTACTTGGTAAAACTTTCTTTGCAACTCGGTAACTGAATTCATTCATTGGTCAGTGTCTAATTTATCTTCGGTGCTTAGTGCTTGACTTTCACTCAGTGTTTGATAACTATGACTAACTCATGTAACATTCTATCAATTGACTCTGTTTAGCTTAGAAAAGTAACTCT
This sequence comes from Thuja plicata, assembly GCA_018584345.1. Lineage (NCBI taxonomy): Eukaryota > Viridiplantae > Streptophyta > Pinopsida > Cupressales > Cupressaceae > Thuja > Thuja plicata. The sequence continues at coordinate 1,695,889 of MU223815.1, read as the reverse complement.
TTCAGTCATAACTTTAACTCTTTGCAATTTCCTACTTGATCAATCAATTGTACCGATTTGATAACATCAAATATATAGTAGAAAAAAACAATATCATCATTACATCATCATTATCTGATCTATATTTTTCACCCATTTAACTTCTCATCTTAAGATATGGTAACATAATAAAAATCAATTAATCAATTGATTGACATCAATGACAAAACAACAACTTATCTAACCCTTTCTACAATCATGATACTCAATATCACTTGGTCTTCACCATCTCCATCAGATATTCATCAGTTGATCAACATATAGAATTTTTAATTTTGGATAATTTTGACTTTTTATATAAGGATGAGGTTTCTTTTGAGATTCTCAATTATTCTACATAGATAGTTGATCCCCTACACATTTCTTGACTTGTTAGAAATGTATGTTTGGTTGTATGTTATCATTGATGTCAAACATTTTGTTCTGAAGGTGTTTGTGGTTGCTCAAACGTTGTGGACTAGAATTTTTCTTCTTAGTAAAGGAAGTTTGTGTATTGAACCTATAGAATATTGGAAGAAATATATGTATCCTATTATTATATCAAGATATATCTTTAGTGTTGTACTCTTATATCTAGAAGTCTATGTGGTTCGGATGTTTTTGGTTCAATATCAGAGAAATATAGTTTTATAGTTGCAGTTAACATTGCTACATTTATATTTTTTGAAAGGTTTCTACACTGAAAACCAATATTGAAGGTGTGTTGATACTTATGCTGATGAATTCAAGTTTTGGACTTTGTTATGGAATTCTTTGACGATCTATAAATTATTCCCTGTGATCTGAAAACTATGTCATCCAGTGTTGCAGTTCTATTTAGTTGGTGTTCTGATCCGAAAATGTGTTGTGATGACTTATAACATGGAGTGTTAGCATGTGCTAGTGTTTTTTATGTGGTACATGGATCTCACCATGGCATGTGGAGTTCCAAATATATTTGTCAAGTTAGGTGATTCATTGGCTGGTGTTTCTACACATTTTTTATGGTGAAGTTATTTTGGTAATTTTGGATATATCATTGGGCTATGTATAGCATATTTGTGGCCCCCCTTTCTCATGGAGTGGATCATGCTTCTTGATTTAGGTTCAAGTTATACATTTAATGATTATCTCTTATCTACATGGGTGCATGATATATGTGACATACATTTAATGATTATCACTTATCTAGTTTGGTCCATCCTATGTTTTTGTCTGGCTACTTCTAGCAAGGGACCTTAGTGCATTTTTTTGTTGTCTTGGTCGACTTGTAACTTCAATTATAATATCTCTTTGATGTGGTTGACCTTGATGTAATCTTCATTGATCTATCTTGTATACAAGTACAATTTATGCTTTGGAAAAATGTAAGGTGTAAAGCAAATGAATGATGTGTGAACCAGTGAAGATCAATAGCCAACAAAGAAGAGTTGAGTAATAGTGGTAGAAGAATAAAATGCAATCATAGTGTTCTTGTAAGTTTTACAGTGTTGTGCAGATCAACTACATTATTAGGAAAATCTCTCTTTATTCTTATAAATATTTGTATGTACCTTGTGCCTAAGATACTGAGCCTTAGGTGCAAAAGTTCTTTGTGTTTATCTTGATCTTTGGAAGCTGCGAGCCTTTATTTGCAAGTCCAGAGCAGTGACCTCCTATTTGTATTCATTATTTTATTGGAAATGAGCCTCTTGTTTCAAGTTCAGAGCAGTGAGTTGCTACCATCTTTCGTAATTAGGCTATATATATCAATGAATTATTCTTTGTGGTAAAGTTCTCACTATGGCTTTTTCCACTTTGGGTTTTCCATGTATAAAATATAGGTGCTCGTGTGTTTCTATTTTTTTTAATTACATGCTTATTGTTTCATATGATGATTATTGAAGTTAGTTAGTGTGAATTTGTTTTATGTTGATTCACACCCCCCCCCCTTCTCAACATCTGGAGTGTGTGTTTAAAAATTGGTATCATAGTCTAGTTCCTCTTGTAGAAGCTTAACCACTTGAGGTAGATTCAAGATGATATAAAACTTACACTTTCAAGCTCTGATGTTTGATGGCACTAAAATTCCTTTTTGGAGTTAAAGATGGAAGCATATCTAGAAACATTGCAGAATGTTATTTGGGAGGTTATTCAAAATTGTTTTTATCCTCCTTTTGGAAGACCTTTGACTACTGAAGAAGAAGAAAAATGAAGCTAATGTGAAAGTAAGAGAAATTATTTTTAGCATTTTATGTGACAGTGTTTAGAAAGGTGAAAGTTTTGAAAGGGGCTTAAGAGATCTAGGATAAGATGGCTTGGGTATGTGTTGATTGCATAATGTTGATAGATGACATTGATGATGATTTTATAGAGTGTGGTTTTCATTTCTGGAAAATCATTACATAGGTGAGAAATTTTTGTGTAAGTATATGAATTTAAACCAACTAGTACACAGTAATATTCAACCGGTAAAGAGAAGTCAAGTGAGAAAATTAATTGGTGAACAGGATAACAGGTGAAGGATAGATTGGTTAAGGAAGACTAGTTTTCTATCAGTACATTGGAAGGTGTAAAGAAAATAGGTATATTATGATTTGTGATCGCAACTTTTAGGTCACACTAGTAAAGTTATAAGTGAAGATATTGGACCAACCGGTCAGTTCAGTGAACAAGTAAAAGCTAAAGGTTATTGAATTGTTTTGATTAATTGGCTAAATCATTTATGATGGTGGTGTTAGCACTGCCTTGTAAAAAATTTGAATTTCCTAGTCTTTAGCTTTTCCCGGGCTTATTTGATTTTAAATTCTGTGCTTTGCCGCGCAAAATGGTCAAATCCCTTTTTGAAGTCATGTTTTACCTTTATCGCTTTGTCGCGTCGCTCTTTTCCTTAAGTCTTTAAGTTGTGCGACTGCGTGACGAGCTGTCCGAGAAGGTAAATCGTGCAGTCGCGATGTTTTCTGAAGGTCGAGCTACAGATTTGCGAGTCAGCGACGAGTTGAAAAAATGTAAATCGCGCAGTCACCCTAGAGTCATACTGTCTATCTCACGCTCTGCGACTGAGCGAGTCATGTAAAAAATGATGTATTTGCGCACCCGCATCAAGTTCTATATCAATGTTTAAAGTTGCGCAAGTGCGCAACGAAGTCCTGTCCTGTAAATGTCGCCTACTCGTATAGGTTTTAACTCATGTATATTTTGTAGAGCGAGTGCGCGATGAAGGTAGAAAGCACTGATATGAAGATGCATCGCGCAGTTGCATAGGTCATTTTCAACATTCATAATAGCCTGCGACCGAGTGACAAAGGAGATCAGTCAAATGCATCGCTCACTCGCTGATGCTTTGAGGTGGTGAAATTTTAACTCGCGGGTGTGCGACGAGCCAAAAGAAGAAGGTCATCGCTCAGTCGCCGATCAACACAAATAGGAGGAAAAGAGCTCGTGAGTGAGCGACTAAGGAAAGTAAAGAGACAGTCGTGCACTCACCGTCAGTGATAGAATAGGATGTTTGAGCTTGCGAGTATGCGATGAGCGACTAAAGAAAGAAAGTATGCAGTCGCGCACTCGCAGTCAGGTATGAAATGAAATTTTCAAGTTCGCGAGTAGGCGACAAGTCAAAGAATAGCTACTATCGCGCACTCGCGCATAAGGTGCAAGTTAGAATGTTAAGATAGTGAGTATGCGACGAGTTAGAGTATGCAGTAAAGAAATCATTGTTGCTCAGTCGCTCAAAATCAAAAAGTGCAGTTTAAACAACTCGCGAGTGTGCGATGATGAAATAACTAAAAGAAAACATGCATTGTCGCTCAGTCGTCCAGATTTAGATGACATAAAAAGTGAATTCGCGAGGGTGCGACGAGTAACAAAAGACAGCATCGCTCACTCGCATGAACCCAAGAGCCAAAGCATAAAAGCTTGCGAGTGCGTGACAGACATGAAATGAAGCTAAAGACTTGGGTCATCGCTCACTCATAAAAGATGAAAAGTGGAGCAAGGATGGATGGTGAGTATGCGACCAAGTGAATAGTAGGAGTGTGTCGCTCACTCGCAAGGATCTTTCCAGAAATGAAGAAACAGCAAACAGAGCACAGCATGGTGCAAAACAGAAAAGAGACAGGGCTAAATACGTGTCTGAGGCCAAAGCTGCCATGGATGCTAGGTGAGGTGGAAGTGGTTGCCTTTTGATTGGCCTACCATAAAAGAAGAACACATGGGAATCAAAAAGGATGAATCAGATATGGTTAAGCCACGAAAAAAAAACCTTGTTAATTAGCTGCCACCTATGTTCGGTTGCAGAATTTTGTTACACGCAGTTGTATAATTCTTCCAGTATGTCGGTAGCTTGTTGCATCCTTGTGGTATAAAAGGATTCCAAGACTACTGGTACAAGGATGGTCATTTTTCTGTCCAAAAATAATACTAAGTCAATTGCAATATATCTGGTCTTTTCTGGAGAAATCGCTGTTGAATGTAGTAATTGATGATGACTTCTGAATGAAATCTAGTTCACAGTTTCTGAAGCATTTAGTGGATTTTCTGTCTTCATTTTAGCATTCTGAATTTTGTTTAAATTGAATGTTCAAGGAGCGTTTTCAATTTATATATCTGTAAGGCAGATATATGAAATAATTCTAGGGTTCTTTCAAGGAGAGAATATACCTTAGAGATATTTCAACAAAGTTCAGGGTAGCAAATGAATCTGATCGATTAGTCTGGCTAAATGTACTGAGGTAGATATATCAGGTATATCTATTTTTGTGTCAGATCCTGTAATTGCCCTAAGTTTAGTCTTCAATCATGCTAGTTAGAATTATTCAGAGATGACTCCATGCCCTCAGATTGAGCACTGGTCTATTTTTGTTCAATTAAGTGACTACCACCATTAAAAATCAATCTTTATTTTCAGTTTGGTTTGTTTTAGTAAAAGTTGCAGTGATTATTCTCTGTAATTCCACCAATATCAAAACTAGAATAATTCAGTGATTTCATTATTCTAAGTTTTCAAGGGTAATCCCTCCCGAGTTTGTGGAGCTCAAAGTGCAGGAGGTCTCAAGACCTTGTTACTGTTGTCCTATTCTATGCTTGATCAGTGTCAGGGATAAATAGAGTGAACCTTCTAAGGAGTATTTTTGTGACAGCAAGAAAAGGGAACAACAGAAAATGGTGACTCTACTGGGGATAGTTTAGTATTCAGACAAGTATTCATAAGTACCTGAGAAAGAGTTTGGCCCATCTGAGTACGCCAACAGAAAATGACGACTCTACTGGGGACTTTGGATTCCATGATATAGATACTTTAAAGTCCAGTTTATGAAATCACATATTGTGTATTTGCTTTTTATATGTCCTCAAAAAATCATTGTCTAAAAGGTGAATCCTAATTTTCCCAAAGATTTGGGTGGCGACTCCGATTATTGGTTATAGTATTTCTAAGGGGAATACTAGCAGATTAAGTGTGTGAACATTCATTTACAGATAATGAGGAATACAAAAGTAAACACAAAGAATTAGTCTCAGGCAACATCAGAAAGTAGTAGTTCCAAAAATCCCAAAAGAAATTACTCTAGAAAAGGGGAATCCTCTAATACTGTATCTTGGAAGCCTAGGTGAGTAGGCCAAAACCAATCATTAGACAATATTCTTGAGAAGGAGACTAATAAACCCCTAAATCCTGAATCTGATACACTTGGTTACTTTGAAGACATATTCAACCCTAGACAAAAAATTATGTTCCAAAAAAAGGGGGAGGCATCCTCCTGCTTTGAGGAAATTCCCTATGAGAGGGTTGAAGAACAAAAGCCAGAAAATCTACTGAATATATATGATTCTTCTAGTTCTGACATTGAGGAGGTCCTTAGGGATAATGACATTTTGAAGAAAGAATTGGATGAACTACTACTTATCAAGCAAAGGAATGATGAAGCCAGAGAACAAGAGGTTATAAATGCTATTAATGAAAGGGAAACCTTAAAGAAGCGAGTTGCTCAGCTGAAGTTGGCAACTCAGGGAGCAAAAGAAGGATTTCATGGTTTGAATAAAGAGATTTTTGGAGATGTAAACACCCTGAAAAAAGAATGCCATGAAAGAGAAGATCTACTCAAGGAGGGTAAACCCCAGAATAGAGGTCCTATAATGACACAAACTGTTAGACCTGAGAATCAGAAATCTCTCAAGCCTCAGGTAGTAACACAAAATGTATCAACAAATAATCTTGGGCACACAAATATTGATAAACGAAAACAAAAGATAACTGGGGTTAGTTTTTCTCAACCTAAAATTGAAGAGGGTATGTCTCAAGATGTATTTTCACTTAATATGGAATTAGAAAGGGCAAGAAAAGCCAAAGATGACATTGCAAAATA
>MU223815.1:1664369-1684309 GCA_018584345.1 Thuja plicata | reverse complement strand
CCACTAAGCTGATTATGGACAATGCTATGTGTTTTAGGTCTGATCAATTTAGAGACTTCTGTGAAGAATATGGCATTGTTTTATCTTACTCCTCACCATATCATCCTCAATCAAATGGACAGGCTGAATCCAGTAATAAAAGTATTATGAAGATCATTAAGAGGATTCTGGATAAAAATAAGAAATCTTGGCATTCAAAATTGAAATTAGCCTTATGGGCTGACAGAGTGACAATGAAAAGGTCCATAGGGGTTTCCACTTTTGAAATGGTTTATGGAAGTCAGGCAAGGTTGCCCTTGAACAATCTATTACCAGTGCACAAATTTTTGCTGGAAGAAGATTCAGAAAATCCAGAACCTATGATGGAAAGAATGGATCAGTTGATGGAATTGGAAGAAATAAGAGCAGAAGCTCACAAAAGAAACTTGAAGTTGTAGCAACAGTCTAAATACCTGTTTGATAAAAGGACAACTGAAAGAAAATTCAAGATAAATGATCTGGTACTACAATGGAATGCCAGAAAAGAAGAAAAGGGCAAACATGGCAAGTTTGAATCATTATGGATGGGCCCATTTGTAATCCAGGAGTTTCATGGGAAAGATTCTTATTTCTTGGAGGATCCAAATGGTGAGATACAGGAATTGCTAGTGCATGGACAATTCCTGAAACATTATTTCTCATAGTTCTCCTTGTTCCATGCACATTAGTTTAGTTTTCCCTATTTTTGTGTTGGTTTTGTGTGCTCCTGTACAATCTAGTTTAGGTTTACGGTCTGTTCTCCAGAGGTCTAGCTTCTAATGACAATTTTGCAATTATCTTTCCCCATTCGGAGCCATTGTTAGCACTTCCTTGTAAAAAATTTGAATTTCCTGGTCTTTAGCTTTTCCCGGGCTTATTTGATTTTAAATTCTGTGCTTTTCCGCGCAAAATGGTCAAATCCCTTTTTGAAGTCATGTTTTACCTTTATCGCTTTGTCGCGTCACTCTTTTCCTTAAGTCTTTAAGTTGTGCAACTGCGCGACGAGCTGTCCGAGAAGGTAAATCATGTAGTCGTGATGTTTTCTGAAGGTCAAGCTGCAGGTTCGCGAGTCAGCGATGAGTTGAAAAAATGTAAATCGCGCAGTCGCCCTAGAGTCATACTGTCTATCTCACGCTCTGTGAATGAGCGATTCATGTCAAAAATGATGTAGTCGCGCACCCGCATCAAGTTCTATATCAATGTTTAAAGTTGCGCGAGTGCGCAATGAGGTCCTATCCTGTAAATGTCGCCTACTCACATAGGTTTTAACTCATGTGTATTTTGCAGAGCGAGTGCGCGACGAAGGTAGCAAGCAACGATATGAAGATGCATCGCATAGTCACACAGGTCATTTTCAACATTCATAATAGTCTGTGACCGAGCGACAAAGGAGATCGATCAAATGCATTGCTCACTCGTTGATGCTTTGAGGTGGTGAAATTTTAACTCGCGGGTGTGCGACGAGCCTAAAGAAGAAGGTCATCGCTCAGTCGTCGATCAACAGAGATGGAAGGAAAAGAGCTCGCGAGTGAGAAACTAAGGAAAGAAAAGAGATAGTCGCGCACTCGCCGTCAGTGATAGAATAGGATGTTTGAGCTCGCAAGTATGCGATGAGCGACTAAAGAAAGAAAGTATGCAGTCTCGCACTCGCAGTCAGGTATGAAATGAAATTTTCAAGTTCGCGAGTAGGCGACGAGTCAAAGAACAGCTACTATCGCGCACTCGCGCATAAGGTGCAAGTTAGAATGTTAAGATATTGAGTATGCGATGAGTTAGAGTATGCAGTAAAGAAATCATTGTCGCTCAGTCGCTCAAAATCAAAAAGTGCAGTTTAAACAACTCGCGAGTGTGCGATGATGAAATAACTGAAAGAAAAGATGCATTGGCACTCAGTCGTCCAGATTCAGATGACATAAAAAGTGAATTCACGAGAGTGTGACGAGTAACAAAAGACAGCATCGCTCACTCGCATGAACCCAAGAGCCAAAGCATAAAAGCTCGCGAGTGCGCGACAAACATGAAATGAAGCTAAAGACTTGGTTCATCGCTCACTCACAGAAGATGAAAAGTGGAGCAAGGATGGATGGCGAGTATGCGACCAAGTGAATAGAAGGAGTGTGTTTCTCACTCGCAAGGATCTTTCCAGAAATGAAGAAACAGCAAACAAAGCACAGCATGGTGCAAAACAGAAAAGAGACAGGGCTAAATACGTGTCTGAGGCCAAAGCTGCCATGGATGCCAAGTGAGGTGGAAGTTGTTGCCTTTTGATTGGCCTACCATCAAAGAAGAACAAATGGGAAGAAAAAAGGATGAATCAAATATGGTTAAGCCATGAAAAACAAACCTTGTTAATTAGCTTCCACCTATGTTTGATTGCAGAATTTTGTTACACGCAGTTGTATAATTCTTCCAGTATGTCGGTAGCTTGTTGCATCCTTGTGGTATAAGAGGATTCCAAGACTACTGGTACAAGGATGGTCATTTTTCTGTCCAAAAATAATGCTAAGTCAATTGCAATATATCTGGTCTTTTCTGGAGAAATCTCTGTTGATTGTAGTAATTGACGATGACTTCTGAATGAAATCTAGTTCACAGTTTCTGAAGCATTTAGTGGATTTTCTGTCTTCATTTTAGCATTCTGAATTTTGTTTAAATTGAATGTTCAAGGAGCGTTTTCAATTTATATATCTGTAAGGCAGATATATGAAATACTTCTAGGGTTCTTTCAAGGAGAGAATATACCTTAGAGATATTTCAACAAAGTTCAGGGTAGCAAATGAATCTGATCGATTAGTCTGGCTAAATGTACTGAGGTAGATATATAAGGTATATCTATTTTTGTGTCAGATCCTGTAATTGCCCTAAGTTTAGTCTTCAATCATGCTGGTTAGAATTATTCATAGATGACTCCATGCCCTCAGATTGAGCACTGGTCTATTTTTGTTCAATTAAGTGACTATCATTATTAAAAATCAATCTTTATTTTCAGTTTGGTTTGTTATAGTAAAAGTTGCAGTGATTATTCTCTGTAATTCCACCAATATCAAAACTAGAATAATTCAGTGATTTCATTATTCTAAGTTTTCAAGGGTAATCCTGCCTGAGTTTGTGGAGCTCAAAGTGCAGGAGGTCTCAAGACCTTGTTACTGTTGTCCTATTCTATGCTTGATCAGTGTCAGGGATAAATAGAGTGAACCTTCTGAGGAGTATTTTTGTGACAGCGAGAAAAGGGAACAACAGGTGGATGATTCAATAAATTTGGACAAGATAAAAAAACATAGTATATTGTTCAAAGAGTTGAATAAGTCAGTTCTTAGGTATTTGTGTACATATTTGTGTATGAATTCAAGGTATATTTTGACCAATAATATTGAAGAAATATTTCATATTGGAGATAACAACTTAATGTTTTTTATGGACGACGTGGTAAGGATTTCAAGTTTATATGAGTTAGTTATGATTCATAAAGCTATTTTGGAGGGAAACAGAAACTGTAATTAGGTTTATAGTTGAAGGTAAAAGGTTATATGATGATACTGATGTTGTTGTGAAGAGATAGTTATGTTGTTTGGAAGAAGTTGAAGTGTTGTTGAAAAGTAAGATCTTGAACAACGATAACAGAGCTATTTCCAGAGAAGCTGTAGGATTAGATTTAGAAAAAGAACATAGCATCAAAGAACCTAATTAGCATTGAGGAGTACATATCATAGGTTAATTACTCTTGTTTTTTTCCTAATAGTTTCAACAAGTTAAAATACGTTAACAAGGTAGTCTCCAGCAATACTTTATTATAAATTCCTTGACAGGGTGAACACTGTAATAGTGGGATTAAATCCTCTAACAAGTTAGTCTATAATATGATTGTAGATACTTATAATAAGGTATCAGTCACTCCTAATAGGATCCTAGAAAGTGACATATTGTAAGCTCCTAAAAGAGCACTCTTTTCTACTGCAGTGAGAAGATTTTGGGTTTCATTCCCACCATGGTTTTTCCCTCTGACCAAGGGTTTACACAATAAAAATCTTAGTGTTTTGTGTGTGCATGTGTTATCATTTTATTCATTTCACTTTTACTTTACAATTATAGTTATATGCTTCATAGTTTGGAAGTTTCTTTTGTGGTTAATTGAATGTATAAGTAAAATTCTAAAAGTTTTATTAGTCCTGATTCATCCCCCCCCCTCTCAGTACCTATTATTGTATGGTATGTTTTTATTGTCATAAGGTTGGACACATAGAAAGAGATTGTAGGTACAGGAACCAATCACCAAGAAATGAAGATGGGAAAGGTAAAAAGATTGTTAATGTTGAAGAAGTGAGGAATGAGATGAAAAAGATATAGGTGAAGAAGGGAGAAAGTAAATAAGATGCCAACAGATCAATAGGTAACCCACCATCCTCTAGCTCAGAGGATTCATCCTCAAACTAAGCAAGTAAGTTTTTTTTAGGGACTGAATTTCATTGTTATATCTAACTGATCCCTTATAATGATGAGTGGTAATATCTATTTTTATAGTGAGATGCATTTATGTTAATTTCGAGATGAGTTGTTATAAATCATTGATTTTATCATTTGAAAAAATTAATGTGCAATTCTACATTTAACTTTAACCGGTGGAAGTTCTAATCGGTAGAGTTATATTGGTGAACTGCATTAATTTTTTTGTACCAACTAGTCATTGGATAACTTTTTAGGCAAATAAGTTATAGACAAACCTATTCATTATTCACCTTGCATTTCAAAGAGTGTTTACACAAGAAGAGTGTGATTTCATATTGTGATCGATTTTGCGATCTATTTGAGCTAATCAATTACAGAGAATTGAACTACAAATTTGAAATCCCTAACAGATATATTGAGCAGAGCAGTGTTCAATTATGAAAGAATTTGGTAAGTTTGAGTTACAAAGAAGGAAATCTATTGAATCACTATGGCATCAAGGATTGCTACACCTAAACTGATCGAGATAAAAAAGGACGCAAAACCAGAACATAAGCTACACCAAAATCCCAAGAGGGTTTGCTTCTCCAACCTCGTTGTCACATTTTCAGCCTTTTCACACTCTAACTTTTCCTTCAGCATCTGAAATCCTAAAAAGGCCAAAAGAGCAAAAACTGCATTTTTTCTACTTAAGAGCCTCTGCTTCTATTTTTCTTATTCAGTTTGTTTTCCTTTCCTTATTTTTAGTTTTATTTCAAATAAAAGATACTGATACTTGCATTTTTCTCGCAAGAATGCCTAAGAAATGAACAACATCCCCAATGAAGTACTTGTACAAGGGGAATCACCCACATTTAAAGGTCGGGAACAAGCATATAGAGATCACCGATACAGATATCGGGAATGTAGACTTGGATGAGTTCCTAGTAAGGAGTTCTCAGCCAGCAGGAAGGTTTGAAGACTACACCTACATGGCCTTATCGGGCCTAGTTAATGTAGCAGCCCATCCAGTGGCCATCACGTCTTCAGAGCTAATCATGACCCTAGCAAACCATTACATCCCAGATGAAAGGGTAGTCAAAAAAATAGAAGGACAGGTGGTTATCGACATAAGATTGGACAAAATAGAAGAGTTCTTCCACCTCCAAAAGGTCATAGATAAATTATATGATTTCTTCATAGAAAAGAAGCTCAAATGGTTCAGGAAAACAACTGAGGATGCGTATGAGATCACAAATAAGGAATACCTCAGGCAGCCTCTCCCAAAAAATAAAATGGACAAGATAGACCTCAGAAGGGGGTATTTGAAAGATGACATCCAGGCAGCAATAACATTAATAAGCCGTGTATGGACTACCTCATTCCATCCAACTCAAGGACTGGATGATCCTACTTATAGAGAAGACCGGGAACTGCAAGGCCAGGTTTGATTGGGAAACCGTCATAAGCGACAAACTAGATGAGCAGTTGATCATGGTTAAGAAAAACTTGAAATTCTATATGAGTGCATATATAGTGTACTTGTTAGCCGCACATGCAAATTATCTAGGCCTCACAAAAAGGGGAAACATCAATGAACCAAATGCATGGCCCCATATTGTATATCCGCAACTAGTGAGAAGGGCAGATATGCCAAAGGATAGCCTAGATTACAGGATAGTGAATGATGCTTTCATCTTTGCAATAATCAGATCTATTGAGGATGATTTTGTGAAGAGACTGTTAAAAGAATCAACCGCCAAAGTGAGGGCCATAGGAGCCTACTACATATAGATCAGGATGTTCACATACATTTGAGTGGCAGGATCTACCTTGAACCCAAAGAAGATTTCCAAGTACCCATCTGACTGGGTAATCATTCTAGAAATGGTCAGACAGCTCGCAGATGCTTATGAGAACATAAAGCATAAGAAAGAAGCACTGTTGGGACTTCCCCATTCTCCCAGGCTTGTACACTCTCTAGGACATGAAGGTTTGCAAGTCCTTGACCTTTGAGTGGGATGAGTGCCCATTCCAACTATAAAAAACCATTCGGGACTGATTTGACCCAATGGGTACATATATCCATATTATTGGAAATTTCTATATTTATGAGCCACACTTTGAAGATCACTGGATGAACTGTGTAGATGATCATAAGGTCAGAATCAGGTTTTATTGTAGGATTTCCCTTACAATAGCATAGGAGACCTTGAAGGCCCCAATCCCCCCAAAGGTTTGGGAGAAAGATTGAGATAATGTGTTAGAATCAATTTATTATGTGGATAAGATATACAACAAGCCCATCCTCGATGTAGAAATTGATAAAGATGAGAACCACGATATTGAGTTCTGAGCTCGACATGTGGTTAGAACAACAAAGGCATGGATTAAAAGGCCTTATCAAATGGATCTCATTCCTGTAAAAACATTGATGGATCCACATAGGAAAGTGGATAATAAACGTGGAGAGAGTTCTATTGTACCCCAATACAAGAAGGCCCCACCCCAGAATCTAGGGATAATATATGGCCATGAGCGTGTAGTAGAGTATGGTCCAAATCCTAGGCACAAGGCCCCAAAAATAAGGATGACAGGGAAGATAGATCCTCCAGTTGGATCATCACAGGCCACCCAAGTTGAAGGCCCTTCCACTTCTGGCCAATCTCCCCCTACCACTAGAGAAGGGAAGAAAATCTACAAAAGGAGGAGAGCTTCGACCTCTCCATGAATAGAAACCTTACAAGAGGATCCAGAAGAGGAAGACACACCTTTGGTAAAAAGGACAAGGTCTTAGGAAGCCTCTTAGAAGAGGAAATAAAAGGAGATCACAATGAAACACAGAGAGGACCCAAAAGAGTAGGACAATCCTCTGGATGCCTTATTTTTAGATGAGTTCTAGATTTCTGATTTTGAAGGCCTAGAAGGCTTTGCAGACCTGGGACAGGATACACCTATTTCAACAATAGGATTTGGCATGGGAGCACCAACACTCATCCAACCTCAAGTGATCCTCACTCCACCTCTAGCATAGTTCACTAATCCCACACTAAATGTGCATGTTACAAGGATGGACTCTTACACTGCCCAAAGGCCTAAAAATCATGATGCCATAGCGACTCATAATATAGAAAGAGATAATGTTGTAGGAGAGAGTTATAATTTGACTCCACCACCTCACATTCTCATTCCACCAACCTCTCTCACACCTCCAATTCATACTCCGCTGCGTTCTCTCCCAACTCTAATGCCAACTCCACCTCCTTAAAATTATACTCTCCCACCTCCCATTTCGACTCTTCCTATTCATACTCTGCCACCTAAAATGCCAACACCTACTCCACCACCATCAGTCCCTTTTCCTTGCTTCATCTCAACTCCCCAGGGGTCAGTAAGCACAGAAGTTGTGCCTCCCTTCAAAACCACACTGGCAGCCATGATAGGCCTCAATACAGAAGTGTTAATCAGTTCCTTGGGAGATGAAGGCCGAGATAGAAATGATCAAGATGTTGCAGTAGAAGAAGAGAGGGGAGAAGAAGAGAAGGGATAAGGAGAAAGCCATGAAGAAGAAATGAATGAGGGATAATGTGGGAAAGAAGGTGAACATGAGAAAGAGTCAGAGGAGGAGATGACTCCCGGACCACAAAAATTATCTTTGATCCTCCACATTGCCCCATATGAGCTAGTTACCACCTTTAGTAAACCTCCTTGGTTTACTAAAGAGATTCAACCTCAGAAAAGAACCTACACTGAAGAAGAGGAAGGAGAAGACACAAGTATGGAATCCTTGGGGCAAGCCTTCCATCAGAAAGAGGCCAACATACCAGCAAGGACCATATCCTATGTCACCCAAGACACCAAGGGTTGTTGGAAAGCATAGGTGGCAGTTCCCTCTACTAGCACCCCTCAAGCACAAATAGCCCCTAAAGATTATACATTTGAGGAGGTAGATCTAGGGGAGCCTACCACGGAAGGAAGAAAGAAATTGGAATCCCTAGGGCTTAAACATGCTCTAGGATTCATGAGTAAGGATGAGGAAACCATCAAGTCCTTAACAAAGCAAAATGAGGCTCTAAAGAAGTTCATTCATAAGATGGTGGGTCCCATTGACCCAAGTTTCCCAGAGGACTAATTAAAATAGCATTTGTGGAGTAGAGGGTTGTGCCCCAAGTTGAACCTGGTAATCACCTAGCCTCTGAGTTGGATGTTGTGAAGATAACCTTGTCCCAAATCACAAGTGAGCTCACCCAGATGAAGTTAAATCTATCCCAAAACCAAAGTGGGTACCAACGGGCACCAGCTAGTTCGAATGCTTACTCCCAGAATCAGAATTGCAGTTTCAACACTTACAATAATAACAATAATACACAGGATAATTCATTTGGGAAGAAAAGACCAAATAGACCATGGAACACTCAGCCCAACAATGGTAGCATATCGGCAGATAATGTTAATACCTATGAAGCTGCGGAGGCCAATTTTGTCGAGGCTCTAAATCTATACCAAGGAAATGACAGATATGGAAATATCTCCTACAACCCGTATCCTCAAAATCCAGAGGAACCACCTGTTAAGTTCAATGTCATGATGTTCGATTCCTATGAATCTAGAAATGGGGAAAGTTTGGGCCCTTTTTCAAGAGAAGAAGAGTTTGTGTTCCTATTCCAGAAAAAGAATGAGCCTTATTACTATGAAGTTCATGCCTTCCAAAATGATCATCAAAACTCCTACAATCTATGGAGCCAAAAGGAACCTATGACCGATGGCATACCTCTGAGTAAACAAACAAATCCACTAGATCCCCGAGAAACTAATAATCCTGCACCACCTAGAGGTTCCAATGCTCCTGCATCATCCCCACCAAACACGTTTGCTAGTTACAGGAACTTAGCATGGTCAAGCGACAAATACATTACAGTTGAAGAATTAAAGAAAACAAAAGCAAACATATCCATGTTTGAGATGCTTCAAGGTTTCCCTTCTAAGAGAGATGCCCTCCTGAAATCCCTAGACCATTCAAAACAAGGAACAATGGCTAGCAACGCAAAGACCACCTCTAATGTCAACACTTTCGAAGCTTTCCCGACGATGTTCAAAGACAATATAGAGGTACCACCATTTCTTCTCAGTCTGTAGATATTCAGGAAGAACTTACACAATTTCCTAATTGATTCTGGAGCATTGTCTAACATCATGCCTTTATCCATCTGTCAAAAATTGGGAATGATTCCACAAACAACAAATAGAGTAATGATCCATCTCGGCAAGACAAAAGTAAAGGCGATTTATGTACTTAAGGACATACATATCCAACTGGTTGCCGACCCAATAATACAAGAGTATATTTATGTGCATGTTGTAGATATCCCTGAAACTTATGGAATGCTACTAAGTAGATAATGGACCAAATTCTTAAGAGGATGGTTGTCCACAGATTTCATGCAGCGGTGGTTACCATGGAAAGGACTGAACAACCAAATCAAGATTTATGCCGAGCCCAAATTAAGAAGGATGATCACTTAATATAATTCTGTAAATGAATTCATGTTCACATAGACTGACCTAGGCACCTATCGGATGGATGACATTTTTATGTTCCAAATCAGAGAAGTTGAAGAATAAGGCCATTGTCCGGTGCAGGGCCTACTAGAGTCCAACATCTATGAAGACATCTTTCAGAACTTTATCAATAATATAATGACAATAATGCGGCATCTAGGGAAAGATGCAGACCCTAACATCCTTTTGCTACCAGGGTACTATCATCTACATCAAGAGAGTCACTAAGAATTCATGTGCTCCAATTGCCAAAATGCATTGTCCTGAGTGCTAACCTAAATTTTCCTACCAGTCGAAACCCTAAGGAAGCCTGAAGTAGAAAAGGAAACCCTCGAAGTAGAAAGAAAAGGTAGCACCATGACTAGGATAGATGACCTATCAGACCTGGACACCCTGACCAAAATTAAAGATAGTGGGTTAGATTTAGACACCAAAAGCCCTACATTGAACTTGCTCAGTGACTAGATCACTTCAGATGATGGAGCGTGTCCAACATACAAAGAACTACAGAAAGATAAAGACAATGGAAGTACTAAATTCCCTGACCTTGAACATGTCCAAGAGATGGGAAAAAGAGAGTCAACTTCCTCAGGTAACGACGGAGAAAAGAAGTAGAAGCCCCAAACAAAGGGATTCTTAAAGAAGGTCCTCAATGATTCAAAATCTTCAAAACAGTACCAAACATGGAAATTATGCTTTGATGGCTCTAAGTGTAAACAAGGAGCAGGAGAGGGGATCAAACTCATAAATCCAAGAGGTAAGTCTTTCTATGCTACATATATATTATAATTTATGTGCACTAATAATGTTGCAAAATACAAAGCACTGGTCCGTGGACTCCTGGCTCACGAGAAAGGAATAAAAGCCTTGACGGTAGAAGGAGATTCACAATTGGTCATCAAACAAGTCCTTAGTAATTATTCTTGCAATGATAAGAGGATTTTAGCCTACCAAAACATGGTGTGGGACTTGATCAATGACTTGGAAGCATTTAACATCAAGGCCATCTCACAAAGGAAGAGTGTCATCGTCGATACCCTAGCTGTATCCGCCAGTTCATTACATCCAATGGAGAAGTCCAACCTAAAGAAGTTCTCAGTTAAACTTATTTCAGCCCCGACCATCTAGGATAACATCACCAATTTCCAAGTCTTTCAAGATGACCAACACATCCTTGAGTTCATCATGTGAGCAGGTGTGTTCAAAAAACAAATCATAGATGAAGAGAAGGAAGAGGCAAAAGAAGAAGTTAGCATGGAAGACCCCAATGATTAAGGCATCATAAACCTAAGGACCAATTCCATGCCCAAAGGAATGGTGGAACTAGAGAGGATTTTTGACAATGATGGGGCTGCTATGAAAAGACGTCCGGACATACCACCCAATGGTAAAGAATACAATGCATACAACCTTGGCACCAAAGATGAGCCAAGAGAAGTTCACATTGTGAGAGTATGTACCAAAGAGGAGAAGGATGATATGGTCCACCTCCTTACATAATATCAAGATGTGATAGATTGGAGCTATGAAGAACTAAAAATATATGACACCTCAGTCATTGTGCATAATATCCCACTAAAACTAGATTATAAACTATTCCATCAATGTTAATAGCCTGCTAATCCTACTATGGAGCCCCTGATACAAAAGGAAGTCCAGAAGTTGCTAATGGTAGAATCATATTCCCCATATGACACCCCACATGGGTGGCCAACTTGGTACCCATGAGAAAGAAGACTCACAAGATTTGACTGTGCGTGGACTTCTGAAACCTAAACAAAGCCTCTCAAAAGGATAACTACCAACTCCCCTCCCTTGATGAGGTATTTCGAGTAGAGAATGGTTCCCAAATGATGTCCTTCCTGGATAGCTATTCAGGTTATAACCAAGTAATGGTGCAAGAGGAAGACAAATTAAATATGACATTCACCACCAAGTGGGGGCCATTCGCCTATTGATGGATGCCCTTTGGCTTAATCAACGCTGGGGCTACTTTCTAGAGAGCGATGGGCATTGCTTTCAAAGGGCTAGTCAAAAAATGTATCATCATCTACATGGATGATTTAACTCTTTTTTCAAAATGAGTAGATCATATAAGTAATTTAAGGAAGGTCCTCCAAAGATGTAGGAAATACAGGATTTCCCTAAATCCTAAAAAATGTGTATTCGGGGTGACAAAGGGAAAGTTGCTTGGACACATAATCACATAAACATAAATAGTAATTGACCCCGACCAGGTCCAATCCATTCTCAAGATAACACCACCTCACAATCACAAAAAATTGAAGTCTTTCTTCAGGAAGATTAACTTCGTAAGGAAGTTCATTAGCGGTTTTGCCAAGAT
The DNA here is from genome assembly GCA_018584345.1 of Thuja plicata. Taxonomy (NCBI): domain Eukaryota; kingdom Viridiplantae; phylum Streptophyta; class Pinopsida; order Cupressales; family Cupressaceae; genus Thuja; species Thuja plicata. The sequence goes on along the minus strand of MU223815.1, from coordinate 1,671,966 downwards.
AGTAAAACCACTCAATGACATCCTGAAGAAGGATGCTAATATTGAGTGGACTCCCCCATTAAGGAATTCATTTGAATAAATCAAGAATGCCATAGCCACAACCCCTATCCTTGTCAGTCCAGATTACACTATTCCATTCAAAGTATACTCTTTCGCATTAGAACATTCTTACGTCGGCATCCTCACATAGAAGAAAGACAGGGAGAAGGATAGACCAATAGCTTTCATGAGTTTCCCCCTTAAGAATGTTGAATTTAGGTACCCCAACCTAGACAAACAATCTTTTGCTTTGGTCAAAGTGTTAAAGAAATTCTGGCACTACATCTTAAGGAGAAAAGTCTTCGAGGTAGTCCCAGAAGTAGCCGTAAAATCTCTACTGATGCAAAACAAGTTGGGAGAGTGAAGAGGAAAATGGATGGCAATCCTGCAAGAGTTTGACCTAGAAATCCAGCCAATGAAACTAGTAAGAGGCTAGGGCTTGATGAAGCTAATATCTGAGGTAGAAGAAGCTCTAGTATGCCAAACCTACACCGATCCAGGTGTGATCACTGATATAAGGTATCAAGATGTAGTCTACTACCTACTAAAGAATCATTTCCCAGAAGGGATGAATATATCGCAGAGAAGGGATTTAAAAATCAAAAGAAACTCCTACATGTTAAAGAATGGTCAGATGTATAAACACAATTATGAAGGTCTGTACCTAAGATTCCTGGACAGACTCAAAGCAAAGCAAGTCCTAGAAGATTTTCAAGACAGATATGGGACAGGACACGGTTCAGCTGAGGTAAGTGCTCATCAAATCTTAAGGGTAGGGTATTTTTGGCCAACATTGTTCAAAGACACTAGAGAACATGTGAGATCATTCCACACTTGCCAAACAAGCGCAACTCGAAAGAGAAATCCAACAATTCCTTTACAACCAGTATACGAGGTACGTCCGTTCGCCCAATGGGGCTTATATTTTTTTTGAATGATTAACCCCCCTTCGTCTATAGGACACAAGTTCACTATAACGGCTATCAATTACTACACACACTGGACAAAGGCCTAGGCACTAACAAATTGCACCACCGAGGTAGTAACCAAGTTCTTAGAAGAACACATGTAAACCAAATTTGGGATGCCATTCTATCTGGTATGTGACAATGCTCCCTCTTTCTCATCCGCCTCTCTCACACAATGGGCCTTTGAAAACTAGGTAATCCTTAAATTCTCATCAAATTATTATCCACAAGGAAATGGTGTAGCAGAGTCTACAAACAAGAACTTGATGATAGTGATCAAACATCTCCTCGATGACAATCCTCGAGATTGGCACACACAACTAAAATACACTCTGTGGATAGATCGGGTGAGGATAAAGAACACTTTGGGGATATCCCCATACCAACTGGTCTATGGTTTGTAACTGGTCTTCCCTATGAACTTGAAAATCCCAATCTTCTGATTTATGGACCAGTATGTGGGAGGCAAAGATCGAGTGCAAGTTAGACTCATGAACCTCCTCAACCTGGAGGAAAAAATAACTTTGGCCCTGGAGCATGTATCAAAGCACTAGGTCATCATCAAGAAGTGGTTCGAGAAGAGAGCCACCATTAAAGCTTTTAGGATCTCTGACCTTGTCCTCAAGTGGGACAAGGCAACAGAAAAGTTGGGCGACCACACCAAATTTCAAAAATTATGGACAGGCCCCTACCAGATATCAGAGATCTTGGGGGAGAACACTTTCAGGATCAGCACCTTAAATGGAGAGATGACCCTATTTCTAGTTAAGGGGCAATTCCTCAAACATTATTTTGGATCCTAAGAGGAATTTCCTTTCATCCCTTCTACCATAATCTTTTTTTCTTTCTTTCTTTCTTTCGTTTCCCCATCATCGGTCCCTTTCTTCCATCTGTAGTTGCTCCCTTTTTGGTCGGGGCTCATTTTTCTTTGGGTCAAGTGTTTCTTGGATTAATTCCAAATGGTTCCTAAATTGGAGCAGATGTATTTCTTTGTCAAACTCTCTAAAGAAACATACAACGTAGAGAACGTTCCAAAAATCAAAGTGGTGGCATCTATCATTGACAAAATAGGAAGATATTCAAAGCTCGGTCATCCTAATCACAAAGCACATTAAGAGACAGCACCCAAGAGCGTTGGTTTCTTGAGAGTGTTTTAGCTCTGACCAGCATTAGTGCATGGATTTGGGTACCCACCGATCCCAGAACCCAAGTCTAAATAAATGTGAAGGCAGGAGCAAAAAGAAAAATAGTTGAAGAAAGAGAGAAACAAGCACACAAAAGAAAAGTGGCCCGAAGAGGTCACAAGTGTGAAATCCAAGTACCATAGACTAATTGTTTCTCAGATCGATCAAAGAAGACAATATGAACTTGAATATATAGAATAACATGCATCAAAAGCCTAATACATTTCATGCACCAAGAAGAAAATAAGAAACGGTTTCAAAGAATATAAGTCTCATGAAGAGATACAACCTAGCAGACAAAATGGAAAAGGGTGGCTATAACAACCTCTACCGGGGCTATGGATGCCCGACCGGTAGTAGAGAAAGGTTACACCTTCGATTCAGGGAAAACTTTGTCAGGGTAATGAACCCCTGAATGGCAGAAAATCTCTTACCAAGAAGCCCTAGTCTACATGGAAAAGGTTGGCAACAACTGACAAATGTTTTGGTTACCACAATCAAAGGTCAAGGAATGAACACACGTGAGCACACACTGAGAGACCAGAAAAAAACTTCAAATTGAAAAGTTATTGAAAGATAGTCAATGCGGACATCTCTTAGTTTTCATTCTGCTGCAAAGTTAAGATCAACAAGAGTCTTGATGATGAAGAAATGTCTTGGTCATTCCTCCTTTTGTCAAGGCTATTTGTTGTGGGTCCACAACACACACCCCATTTTGGTCCTCTTCCCATAGGGACCCCCCTTCTTTTCTTTTAGCTATTTGAGTCTCCCCCTCTCCCTATACTTTGATATGTGTCTCTTGAGGAGCCTATTGAGGAAAAATAGGGTATTTTTGGTATTTTTGCCCTTTTAGCATTTCAAAGGACACGAAGTCCTCCAAAACACTGAAATGGCTGAAAATCCAAGTCTGACCCTTTCGATGTTTTGGCCTCCAAAACACCGAAAAGGATGAAGGAAAAAACCTTCAGACCTTTCATTATTTTGGACCCCGAAACACCAAAAGGGGATGAGGCCACCTAACATTCAGCGTTTCAACCTCCAAAGAGCTGAAACTGGGTGACATCACCGCATGAGCTATTTAAGTGGCCTGAGCCTCATTTTATACTCACGTCTACATTTTGGTCTTGCATTTTTTCTACCTCCTACCGGCATGCTCGCCATTCTCTGCTCCTCCTTCTCTTCGTGCTCTATCAGTTGCTCCTCACGTCATGATTTTTGTCTCCCCTCACTTTCCACTTTTAGAGGTAGGGTTTTCATCCTCGCCTTTGGCTACTTCTTTTTTTTGCATATTTTGGTCAAGGTTCAACCTATTTGGGTCGTGCTCCCTCCTAGATCCCTAGGTTTTTGCACCCTTGGGCTTGCGGAGGGGTCACTCTCTCCTTCTTTCTTTCCTTTTTTACACTTTTAGAGTTTAGGGTTTTTTGCATTACGACCTAGTCACAGGTTTTTGTCCTCCAAAAGGCCAAAACATTTCCAGGTCCCAGAGAACTTTCACCTAAGTGCATTTCTCACTTTCGAGAGTATCGACATTTTAGACCTTCAAAACATCTGAAACTCCCAAAACGTCGAAAGGCTGAAATGACCAGAGATGGGGTCTTCCTTCCAAAGGTTTCGAACTTTCAGAATCCAAAACAGTTTTTGGACTTTCGCACACCGAAATCCCAAGAGAGTTTTCTTCTCCAACCTTGTTGTTGCATTTTTGGCCTTTTTACACTCTGACTTTTCCTTTAGTGTCCGAAAGAGAGAAAAGGTCGAAGGAGGGAAAACTACATTTTCGGCTACTGAAGAGACTCTTCTTCTATTTTTCTTAGTCAGTTTGTTTTCCTTTCCTACTTTTTAGTTTTCTTTCAAATAAAAGATACTGATATTTGCATTTTTCTCGCAGGAATGCTTGAGAAATGAACAACATCCCCGATGAAGTACTTGTACAAGTGGAATCACCCCCTTCAAATATTGGGAACAAGCATATAGAGATCACTGATACTAATATTGGGAACATAGACTGGGATGTGTTCCTAGTAAGGTGTTCCCAGCCAGTGCACTAATAAAATTTTACTCAATTTTTGATGATATTAGGTCGATTTTGCGACTGTCATAGGTAGACCAAGCGACCAAAAGTGTCGTGGAAGTTATTTTGTCAAAACTTATGATGACTGGAATATTCTTTGTAAAACTGATGACCAGAAGGTCAGAAAAAAAGGGCTCTATGAGAGATGTTGTGTGCGCCTTTCACCTTAAGCCCTTTTCACAACTATCTCTTTTACAACGACCCTAGATGCCGAAATTGAAAAAGAACGATGAGAATCCTATATAAATGATGGCAACATTGTCAAAACATTTTTGAAGTGTTGTCGAAATAGCAACAATAATTTGTCGATCAATTCATCATTTATATAAGTTTCTCATCATCTGTAAATATAACAAAGGTCAAAAAAGTGACGAGATATTTTTTTTTTTAAATAATATTTCACCCTAGATATACACCAATAGTATTCTCATACCCTTATTAGGCCCTATTAAAATTCATTAGATGATAGGGCACTTGAAAACCAATAAACAAGGTCAAGGACATCATGTTGCAATGTCATACCCTGTTGTTTCTTACTAGACCCAATCTCAACCATTTATGACATGAGTGTAATGACCTCAAACATATATTATTAGCCTCTTGTGCTCATCCACTTTGAATTCCATCTATTAACTATATCCTAAGGCTCAAAGACATGTGACATTTAGTCACAAGATTAGAGGCTAAGCTTCAAATGGTAACATGAAGCCATAAAGATTCACCATGCATTTTTCTTGTCTATCAACCATTAATTGCAAGATTGCAAGTTTAACTAATATTTATCTTTGACCATTACAAGGGTGTGATATAAGATTTATCATAACTCTCATCAGTCTGTCACAAGGTTTCAATTTTCACTAGCACTTTATATTAACCATTGTGATCATACAATCCAACAATTTGTGTAACCAGCAACCCTCCTTTTACTAGCCTCATATGGGACACATGGTTTTATGACAAACCGACCTCTACTTGCATCATTAAACCTTGTAAAGTTGCACTGTCCTTCTTTCTCCTAACTTTGTGGGTCAAGGTATAGCACATGCTAACACCTCACTCAATTGTAACCCTTTCCCTATACCATCACTTCTCCTTGTGTTGGTGCAATTTGGTGACAAGTGGAAACCTCTCACTAATTTTTAGGTTGAACTTATACTATTATTATCAAGCCGTGAAGATGCAACTTAACATTTCTTTTTAACTATTTATGGCTTAGCGCAATATTACTAATTAAAGTGAATACCAATGCTAACAACTATGATTTTACACCCTATATTAAAGGTAACCTTTATAAGTCCATTGTAACTTTACGGAAATTTTTGTAATTTCTCTAAATAGTTCCAAACCCATGATCTAGCACTTTATATAACCACTAGTGGTTAGTCACAAGGTCAGAGCTTTCTTTATCTGTTTGGTTTAAAGGTTGCAAATATTTGCCCAAACACTTAAAGACTTTATTTAGCACATGAAAATATGTTATGACTTAAAAGTGGGCCATCATTATGATGACAAAATACGTTTAAATAAAAGGGCCAAAATATTTGATGAATGACTTAGGAAAAAGTTAACCATGAGATCTAAGGATTATATTGACTGGTTAAGAAAAAGTAACAAAGCCACTAGGCCAATTACCAAATAATTAAAGAGATATGACCACACAACTCATAGAATAGGATACCAACTGAACCAACCACCAAAAAAGAAAAAAGTGGAACTAGGGTATAATGACTAAATTGCTTTGAATTTTAAACCCTAGCAATAAAATCCATAATCATATACATATATTTTCCCAAATATTTACATGCATTTTACAGCAACAACAAAGACAAAGTTGAAGAAAAACATCCTTAGATCCTAAAGCACTTCATGAATAGTTATCCAAGAAATAAACTTTAACATATAATTAGAATCATGCCTTATCATGTTGAAACAATGCCACCCTTTTTCAAAAGTTGGAGTCCCACAACTAAACTAAGCAAAGAAGAACACCTAAGCTAAAGAAAACTAAACAAGTACATCTAAGCTAAATAAAACTAAACAAATAAGTGACCAAAATACTTGAGTGAAATGACCCAAGGTGGATCTCTAACATGAGTATCTAAAAGGGAACAATCCCTCTTGCATTTAGGTGACCAACAATACCCCTCATTGTTCAAAAGCTTGGAATTTTATGCAAAAGTGTAGATTAGTGATCAGAGATTATCTTACCTGGGATATAAATGATGGGAATTCAATTTTGTTTTGGGAAGAATCACATAGTAACACCCATTATGAAAGAAACATGAGATTTCCACCCTGATCCCATTGCCACCCCTAAAGAAAAATAAGGAAGAATGCATAGTTAGTGCCATATAAAAGTACAAAATAATTTATATATTTCATCTAGAAGTATTCATAACTCTTATGCAATTGCAATCATTAGATTCATCTTGAAATAAAATGTATCCAGCATTGTTAATTTCTCAAAGACATGTTTCATTCAAATATGATGGAGGTAGAAAAGGTAAAAATTTGAAGATAAAATTCATCTAGACTAGGAAGAGAAAAATTGAGTAATGCCCTTAAAAAAATACCTCTATCCACTCCTCCAATGTCCTTATATGCTTCCTGCTCATACACATTAATTAGTCATGTCCATACTCATGGTTACAATTCTCAATATCAACAAACAAATTACAAGAATATAAACTTAATTTATTCAAATTACCTGGCTTCAAATATAGCCAAACCACTCACTGATGCCTTCTTTTGGAAATGTTCTTGAAGATAAAATAGTGAAGTTGTCAACTGATCTGATGATGTCAATTATGACTTTAAACTTTGGATTATCCAAAGACAAGAAGAGAGAAACAGTGTTCGTTTGTATTTCTCTCTTCCTGTCTTTGGTAATCCAATGCTCAAAGTCATACTTGAAGGATGTTCATTTGTATATCTCCATGTCTTCCTATCATTGGGGCATCTGATGCTTCAAGTGATTTTAGGGTGCAATTTTTAGTCTTTTGATGGTCTATATTTCTTATCTCTTGTATTCTAATGAGGTTGGTGTCTCACATGTTGAGTTGGTACTTTGACCTTGGACTATGTTAGTGTCTCTCATTCTTTGCTGAAGCTGTATCGAGGTAAACAAGAAATTAGTCTTTACTATAAAAAAATTCTTCAAACCATAACTATGATGAGTTAAATATTGTGATTTGGAAGGTACAAGAAAACAACCAAGGATATAGAAGGATTACATGTGAAAGGAATGCTGAAATATGTAACTCAATGTAGAATTCAATAAACTAAACCTTTAAGAGGGTTTACATAAAACAAAATTTGAGTATTGATTCCTCTCATGA
>MU223815.1:1652568-1664037 GCA_018584345.1 Thuja plicata | reverse complement strand
CTAAAATGATTATGTAGAATTATTTAAGTCCTCAAAATAATTTAACAAAGTTCAACATAGTAGTAATTTATCATAGTCGTATACCAGTTGGCCTACCCCAAAAGCCTCTAGGATTTAGGTACCCTTTATAAGGTTTTTCCATATATTACATTGTCGATGGATGGCTGGTTCACAATTCCATATCATTGTATCTTGATTTTAGTTTTTCTCCTTTTTTCATATTTTCTTACCTAATAAGAAACAACATAAAAATGCAATCATTTGACATAACCATCTCAGTTCAGAGGAACTAATGCTGGGCATAAGATTTAAAACCCCATTTATCTTTAAAATTTATTTCATTTGTAGTTTACTTATATCTTATATTCTTAAATTAAACTACTCAAATTCTATGTTTAGATGAGTGGACAAATGCAAAGTACAAGTCAAATAGACATTAACTTCAATATACACATGTATATGTATTGCTACAAATAGCTAGTCTAGAAAAGAAAACTTAGCAAAACTAAATAATTTGAATATTGATTGGAATAATTACCTTGTAAAGGTGTTCCCATTTTGTAGCCACATTATATGATTTAACTCCTTCTGATCAAATGGAAGAGAAATCAGACCCAAACCTTGAATATATGGAAAACAACTTTACACCTCTAAAGATGAATGATAAACTCAATCAATAGAAAGAAAGAAAACAATATCACAACTTTAGATAGATTAATAAATGCCAAGATATAAAATCCACACGAACCTAAACATTCACACCTACAATAGAATAAGAACTGAAAAACCAAAGAACTCACCACCATTATTGAAGCCCCAACCAAGAAGGTCAACAACCTAAGGCTCCATCCCACCAGCCTCAAGAAAAGGGTATGTGTTTGGTAATCCATTCGGAATATTGAGTACTTAGTTCTGCATGTTGTAGTGGAATAAAACTCATATCAATAGGTATAAAAATTTATGAATGTAAATCATGGAACTATCCACAATTTGCAATAGTGGAAAACTTCTCCCAAGTGAACAAGTGATTTACATAAGAGAGAGGCCTCTATATGGTGCATTTTTATCTGAGTTTGTGAATCATTGCATCCGGACCAGGATGGAGTATGGCCTTATTTTAAGGGTTCATATATCTAAAGGCTCTAGGGTTTTTGTTTTTTATTTCTATATTTAAGTGTTTTTGTGTCATGAATATTTGTTCTCATCAAAACTCTAGTTTTATCCTCTCTTCATAAATAACTTCCAAATTGTCCTAACACCCTACTTCATAAGATTTGAAAGACCAATTTATTTGATTGTTCAAAAGGTTTAAGAAGGTATCAGGTAAAGGTGTTTTAACAAACTACCTAGAAGTTGTGGCATCATATGTAAGGGATATTCTATCCCTAAGATTGGATGGGAACTCTTCAAATATATCTTTAACAAATCCTTCAAGCCCATTCTGCAAGCTTTGGTTTAAATAATGAACCCAAAAAGAAAACCCATGGCTATAAAAACTATCTATTATTAGTACAAGAAAGGTAATATCAAAATAGTGTAGATTAATTTATGGATTAGTACTTGACTTAACTCACCTATACATCATTAACAACAAAAAAAATTAGACTGACTGATCATTCCATGAAATAGAGACCACTGTTGTCTTTTTCCCTTCGTGTGTCATTACATTTCTTCTGTAAACCTAACCTAGCTTCACTGTAATGATGGAAGTTAGATCATATATGAATATAAGCTTAGTGTTTCCATGAATGCTGTTATTTTTATTTACTCTTTGATTTGCCTTCTCTGTTCAGTTTCAAATTTATGTTTACAAATGCATTGGGTTGTTTTGGTTAGAGTTGGAATAAATACAAGAGGACATAATTGTAGTTTAGGTATTTTCCTAGCCTCTGGTTGGACATTAAAATTATGGAAAAATAAATTAATAGAGTCAATTAAAACTTCAATGACTATAGTAGATAACTTCAATATAGTATAAAGTGAATTAAAACTTCAATATAGTATAGAGTCAATTAATTGGAAGTGTAAGAATGGGTGCAGAAGGGACATATACTCTGAATGCTACATATGGCATGAGAAGATGTCAAATAGAATAAAATAGAAGATGTCAAAACTTTCACAGTCTCCAAAATATTCCTCCTCTATCTGATTAGACTATGGATACACAGAGAAGCAAGGTGTTATATTTAATGGGAATACTCTTTGCAAGTGGAATGTTGGGATGCCAGCAATAATTTTAGGATCAATAAAGATCTTGTCTAATGCGGGTCTTGGCATGGCCATGTTCAGTCTAGGTAAACATGCTCATGCCATTATGCTCTGACACTAATGTTTATATGTGAATCTTTTGTTGGTGTAGTCTTTCTTGATTGGGTATGATAATGATATGGTGGTTGTTTCACAGGGTTGTTCATGTCTCTGCAGCCCAAAATCATAGCTTGTGGAAATTTAGTTGCAACATTTGCGATGACCGTGAGGTTTCTAAGTGGACCATCTATCATGGATCTAGCCTCCCTTGCAATTGGCCTTAGAGGTGTGCTTCTCCGTGTAGCCATAGTACAGGTACAAACAACTCCATTCCTTCCTTCATTAACTTAATTTTCAAGTTAAAATGCATTAATTAAGGGGATAAAAGAGAGAAGAAGTGTCCTTGAGATATATCATATTTACACAGGCAGTGCTTCCCCAAGGAATCATTCCCTTTGTCTTTGCAAAAGAGTACGATGTGCATCTAGATATACTAATTACAGGGTATTCTTCCTTCCCACTTCGTACACATTGCTAAGTATTTGTTTATGTATTTAAAATTGTTGTTGACGTTCGTATTTGAACTTTAGGGTCATATTTGGTATGTTGATTGCACTTTCCATTATGTTGGCATGCTAAATTCTTCTTGGACTGGTGTAGAGGAGCAATTACTTACATTAGACAAAGCTTTTCATCATTTTGAAAAAGGCATTGGAATCTTTAGCACATCCAAGGTAGGGAGTGGGCCAGATATATACATACTTAGAGGAGGAGAGGTGTAAGGTGGGTAAATGGACGTCTCTTCCAAAGGAAAGAAAAAGAATGGAATGCAGTGGGGACTAAGTGTCCCCTCTACCTCAAACATTCATCATCACCATGCTTACTTTCTACAGCTTTTGACTATATTATTATATTTATATATTCAATTTACTCAATCTTACATCATATTCTATAATTATTACATCTGATGATAGTAGCGGTATAAACATTAAATCATTGCACATTTGTTGGAAAATACATTACTTGACAAGATAGCTATAATTTATTTTATAGCCAACATGTTCTAATAATTCATTGATGTTACCCATGTTGTAGTATGTTAACTCTCATTTGGACATGTTGAGGCCAGCAATACATAATTATGGTGGCTCAGTAGAAGTGATATCCATTGGGGATGGTGAATGTCATGTAAAATATAGTGATCCAGGTTCAATTAGCATGGGTGTTCAAGCTGCCATCAAAGATAAGTTTCCTAATATAATGAATGTTGTTTTACTAAATCCTTGATATTGCATTCCGATATGGTGGAGTACAACTATAGATCTTTGACAAGATATTTTATCAAAGAAGCATGGTGTTTATCCATTAATGACTAATAATCCAAAAAAAACAACATTTCATATGTTTACTTTGGTGTGCAAAACCTTGCTTAGGACAATTACTACATGTTTTTTTGATATGTTAAGAGAAGGTATTATTAATCATATTGGTAGTAATTAGTTGGATCACATGACTGGAAGTTAACTAGAAAATGAATATAAACTTGAGTAAGCCCCCAAAAAATTGTGGTCCAGGTTTGTGGGAATATTAAAAAACTAGTTACAACCTATGATGGTTTTTCTAGTTTGATATATTATCTGTATCAACCTGGATGTGATTCATGGAGTAATCATTACTCAGGATAGTATTGTATTTACAGTTTGCTGCTCAAATAAGTTTCAAAAGTTGTGCATCTCAAGTCCTCCATAGCATGCCTCAGAAACACTCCATGGGACATTTTGTACTTTAAAAATTTCTTTCATTAGATGAGAAGTCCTTCAAGAATTTAACAATCACAGGTTTGTGAGAATCTTCAAATGATATCACCCCTTGATAAATTCAAGCACAGAGTTTTTCAAGCTCTGAGATTCTATAACGTTCAATATATTTCACAAAATTTTGTTCTATTGATTCAATATGTTCTACCAAATGCTTGCTTATTGGCACTTTGGAGAGGATTTGCTTTCACCATCCTCAAATTCATTTTACGTTGAACACTACATAGGTGTGCACTTTATCTTGTAACATGAATCGGTTGGGTCACAGGATTTGAAGGAAAAAATTTTGTTGACTCTTCTGACAAAAAAGTTGGCCCACCCTGAGCAGCAATTTTATCACAGAAGGCAACTAGTGCAGGATTTTGAGTAATACCAAGGATTAGCAAAGTGAACATTAACGCTTACTACTTGACATATAACATTTAAACTTCAATTACTCTATGTCTCTATTATCATATTTAACCATACCTCATCCCTTAGTGCATATGCTCTACTGACAATTTGAGCTCCATTGTATTCATCACCATTATATGAATGTTATGCATAACTAACGATAATTAGTAGTGAATAGAAAACAAATCCTTGTTTGAACCAACAAAGCTGCTAGGATCATAGGCATTTCAAATCATGCTTATTTTCACATTGAATTTTGGACTATTGAATAATATTCAAGAGCGTCATCATCCATGACAAGGTAATGGAAGAAATTTAAGTTTTTTTCATATAGAAGTCTCAACAAATCCTCAAAAATCATGGAAGACATGTAAGCACTCAAAAATCATTTTTACTTGGTAAACAAATCCTCAACAAATGAATCAAATAATGATCGAAGCAGACCTACAAAACCTGTTGTAGACATCTGGAAAACACATTCGGAGTTGTCAAGTAGCTCAGTTTCACTTGGTCCCCTAGCTGTGTTTGGTATTTTTGGAAGTTTAGAAAAATAGAAACATTTTTTTTACGAGTAATTGCTACTTGTTGATCAAGGATAGTAAGAACAACATCAGCCAATTCCGAGATGAATCTACACCTATCCTCAGAATTTGGTTTTTCTACCTGGTAACTGCACAAAAGAAAAAGAATTCTTAGTATCTTTTGCTTATCAACCACACCAGATTATTGCCTAGAAAATCAAACCAGTTGATATGCACAAATTTTCTCCAAATGGAACAAATCCAAGCTGAAATTTAGTATCCTAGAACTCTTGGCCAAATTTACTCTCGAATTAAGAAAATAATATGAAAATATTGTAAGAAAACAAAGCTACTACCACCCCCAAAGAACCTACTTCATTGTTTATGCAGTCTCATTATCTCATCTTGATACCCAAGGAACCATAATTTATAGTGCCCAAAGTATTACAAAATAATTGGAACCAAAATTCTTGTTTATTCATCCAAGAGTTTTTAGAAAATATTTAAATAGCCGACACCAAATTCTTCCTTGTGATAACGTTTATAAGCCTTATGTTAATAATGCATTAGGATGAATGAATTCAAAGTATTTACACATCATGTCCTTAAAATATGCCTTCTCATTCTTTGTGGATATGATATGTGACCAAAACAATCTTTCCAATATATGACAACTTTACCAAAGTATACTTTGTCAACATAAATTAAATTTGGAGTTTCACAATATCTTGATTTGCATTCAAAGAATCTTTTACACAACCTTAGCAACATGTAAAGAAAGACCTTCTCAAGGATCACTTCAAGAGTGTTATAAATGGCAGGCCTTTGTCACCTCATAATGAAAGATTTTCAAGACTTGTAATTTTATTTGTGTATGATCATAATGTTTTGTCACCTTAGGAAATATGAATCAAGAGCTCTCTCTGATATACAACAAGATTTTCCAACAATGCTGCAAGTTATCTTAATGCCTTTGACATTAATGCCAAACATGACAAATCGACATTGACCCAAATGAACTGAACGATGGTTCATTTAATTACTTCCCTTCACAAACTAGTCCAAATTGACCATGGTTTGGCTATAAATAACATTCAATTTAGTCATATTACTTACTTCTACAAGCATGGATACTCCAATAAGGCTCAAGAGAACTAAGAGACAAAAATTCCTTCCTAGGCTACAACTCAAAACACAAGTTGCATGCTGACTACGAATGCCATTAGGATTTCCCTAAGCAAGGATTATTACTACATGTTTTTTTGATATGTTAAGAGATGGTATTATTAATTATATTGGTAATAGAATAAATTAAAAGTTTAGAATGGAATCCTTTCAAGTGTAATCCTATTTCTGACAGTTACAACTTGCATTTGCATCCTAAAAGTTCTTAGTAATCATATAAAGGTCTACTAGAAAGCATCCTACATAGACCCAAATAAATATATTAAATACATTCTATGTCATTAATACAAAAACTCATATAGTGGCCCTTTTGTAATGTCCCCTTCTAGAATTTTCCTTAAATTGTACCCTACAACACAATTTCAGTAACTAGGGTTAGAGAGGTGGCTTATTGATTAGGATATTTCATCCATTGTACTTTGAAGATGAGTCTTGCGATAAACAAGCAAGGAAACAAGTGTACATGTATACATACATATACTGATTGTTAGCATGATATAATCTATCTTAAGCCTTATGAATTGATAAAGAGATATACAAACCCTAACCTAGAGATTCAGATAACAAGGCATATGAAGAAGTTCACTTATAGAATTTAACACATAAAGTGCATATAAATACATATAAGACATTAAGTTTATTACTTATCATTGAAACAAAATAAATTGAACACTTATCAATTAATCATATCTAGATACATGAAAGCATAATAGAGCTCGTTAACAGGAAGGCCTTTACAAAGTTGATGGCCAAATTTGGAATGCTAGATGGAATTACAAGCTAGTTGAGGTTATAATGTAACATGAAGATTACACTTCAGAAGTAGTCATTAACATATTAATAAGTGTTCAAAAATGAGATACTAATCTAAAGGTTGTTGATGACAATGAAACCGTGTTTTGCATAAAGTGCAAAGATGGATTTGTTTTGGAGGTAGAGAAGCTCATTACTTCTAAGAGCATAATCTATATTGATGAAAAGATGCCAAACTCATTGGCATGGATTGAATTGGTAACAAATATCATAACACGTTGAATCAAGTAAAGCAGAATTACAATGGCAAATTCAACATGAGTACATAACAATTTGACTAGAATAATAATGTTAGTTGATCCTATGATTGCTGACTATGTAGCAAAGGTAGTCTCCATGCAGAAGATATATGCTACCCGACTATATCTAGGACAGTAATTTGCAAGGTTTATGTTTAAAGACCCGATTTACAATGAAAGCATTGATAAAGAAAATTGAAGAACAATGACTAATGATAGCAGAGGTTAATAATCAATGATGATATTAGAAGAATCTATGGCAGTTATTTCATCAACAAAAACACTTATCAACAAAGTCCAGAAATATGAACAACAGTCAAATGAATATGAATAGTGATCTAATGAACAATAAAGTAATGACGTGATTATACAGAACAACACAAGGCAACAACTTGATTAAATATGTGAGATATGATTTGTATAGAGGTAGTAGACAATATGATGAGCTTTGGTTAGTCAAGAAAATACAAAAGGTAGTGATTGTATTAGAAGTTTAATATAATATAAAGACAAAAGAGATAAGTGATTGTGTTCGACAGCATTAAAGTAGCGATAGTGTTTGACTAAGGTAGCGAACGACAATATGTTAGAGTAGACAACATATAGCCAAAAAAGTGTGATTATATTCCTATCATGTGGGACTTCATGAAAGGGCACAACTTTGTAGGGTGTGTTATAACAATTATTATGTGGAAGGAAAACTCTCTATGCTAGTTAAAGAAAGCGATAAAGACTAATAGAAGGCAACAATTAATTAACAAAAGGTTGCTACTCTTGGGAGAATCATATCTCTTCAAGAAAAGTTGTGAGGGATATAAAAGAAAACTTTTTTGGACATAAAGTCTGTAATGTCAAAAAAATAAATGTAATATCATAAGAGTTATAACCAAATTTAAAGAAGAAAATATAAGTGTGGTTCACATTTATATGGAAGTATTCATTCTTCTTTTTGAAAAGAATATGTGCAGCTCTCTGTGAATATTATATACAAATTCTATGATTTCCATAAAGAAAAAGTATATGTGATTCCATGTTTTGTTCCATGTTATAGTCATCTTTAATCGTGTTTTATTGGGTCTAAATGCTACTATTTTAAGATCTCTTTGATTGGGCATGTTACTACATTGAATTAAGATTATTTTGGTTTTTATATTGTTGCATTTGGTTTACCATAGGCAAGGAAATCATGTTTTGAACTAGAACACTTGTAGAATATTTGAGTTGAGTTGGGTTCCTTGAGTGAGTTCTAAGACACTTGTAGAATCCTTGAGTTGAGTTGGGTTCCTTAAGGGGATAGTAAACTAGGGCTTTGCATCAATTTAGCTTGAGCTTCACTTGGTTTCAAGAATATTTTAATATTCTCTACTTAACAAGGCCAACCATGTGAAGGTGGAAGCTCATTTGGCCCCACCCCCCCCCCTAACATCACTCTAAATTCCCCATTAACATCTAACATTCATTCATTTATTCATCCATTTATGAAATATAACATTCAATCATTATAATCACATAACATTCAATAACACCTAAAATTAATTAACAATTGGACATTCATCAATAATTCATCAACATTTAGTAGCACAAAATTACATTCATTAAGACAATGTAAATATATTATCAAAAAAGTTTTATTGCAATCTTTTCTTTTCTGGTTTCTTCCTCGGTTTTTGCATGAAATGGCTAAGCAAAGCATCAATATCTTCATCATTCCCCTCCTCTTCTTCTTGTGAACCCAATAAATTCCTCCTCCTGTGTGTAGGAGGACGCTAGTGTGCCAAAGGGGGGTCCTCTGCAATAACAAATAAATGGGTTAGATGCACAACATTTTATATTAGTGTTACAAGTATTTCATTAATTAAAAGAAGATAACAACCAATCAAAAAAAATTAAAATAACATAACAGAGATTTTCTTTACTTGACAATGCCACATCATCTTGAATATGGTGAACACTCAGATCATCCTCCACTCATTCACCATAACATTTTGTATGCACTAAAATGTACACAAGAAAGGTTACACCAATTTTAATTTAAAATGTTAAAGTGTATTAAAAATTACACAATTAATGTTCAATAGCAAATGAATACCTCCATCACTACGATGCACATTGGGGTCTTCGTCATGTGGAGGTTTTGTGCTAGGATTAGAAGGCTACATTGCAATGTCATACACTAAAGGGGTTAAATAAACATCACATAGATTATCGCACAAGTATTCAATTTGAAATAATTTTCATTTGGCCTACTTACCTGTGTGTGAACCGATGCAGCAGACTATTGGCTTTGGCATAGGCATTCAACCACGAATTTATAGCCTTCCTTTAAGCCAATCTTTCTGTCTTCTTCCATGGGCGCTACATTAAAATCTGAGCCCTACATTTTTGGCTTAATATCATCAATTCTGCAGGTATTGTTTGATTAAACAAAATTATTTGCAGTTTATAAAAAAATTGATTCAAAATTTTATTTGCTACTACTTACAATTCTTGCTTGAAGTTGTATATGTTAAATTTGGCCTTGTTATTCAACCATACACTTCAACATAGTCCTTGTTCATTAGCCACATACAGAAGTGAATATGAGTTATTCATCCTGCATGCCTATATGATTCGACATGTTGCCTTCTATCTAGATGGGGTTTCGAATAACTCCCAGAACGAGATTCTCACAACCATAGACCAATCTAAGAACAAAGGATTTTTCTCCATGGATGCAATACAATACAAGATTAATCTAAGAATTGAAATATGCAAGATTAATCTAAATGAATTTAAACTATGTCATGATTACAATGCAATTAATCTAAGAAATTGACACTAATCTATTGCAAATGAGAGTTTTAACTAGAAATGAGATGACAAAATGTAGCAGCAATTCGTTATTCTAACAATGCATAAAAATGACTGGGGGGTTTTGAATGAGAAATGGGAGCTCTTTTATAGATTGAGAGCCAGCTCAGAATAGAAAGTTTCCTTTTTGAAATAAAACAGATAGAAAAGCCAGTTCAAATTAGCAAGCTTTCTTTAAAAGAAAACAATAAATTGTTTTCCCTTTGTTTTTAACTGTTTTCTTTTGATTTTAATTGTTTTCTTTCTCTTTAAAGCACAGTTAATTCAAAGTTTCTATTTCTGAACTGAAGAGAAGATTTTTGAGAGAATATTTAATTAAATAAATAAAGTATGACCTCATAAGTGTATTTTTCTCAATTATTTGAATAATTAAATTCAATTATTGAAATGAGGATATTTATTTAATAATTAAATATTATTTAATTCCTTTTTATATATATATTTTTTTATCGGTAAAAGGCCGAAGCCCTAAAAGTTTTTTATTAACATAAATAATTAATTTACAATGTGACCCCGCTCACTGCAGGCGCTGGTAGGAAAGAGCAGGGTTGAGAAAACCTCCAGCCTTGCCTGGGACCATAGGTCCTGTACTTATACAAAAATTACGTGGGCATACCCACAACTCGACAATTGTCAAGATTTTTTAAAGTACATAGTTCCTGTGGGCATTCCCACGACTCAAAATCAATCGATGTTTTACTAGAAATACAAGCTTTCAATGGGCATACCCACTGCTCGGGAATATCAAGGATTAAAGTTACATTTATTACAATGCTATTTTTAAGGATACAGATTTATGTTTCAAAAAATTGGATCAATAATTTTGTAGAATTTCATTCTAGGATCTTCAGTAATAGAGTGATTTAGTTGCTTGCTTGGTATTGACCACCATTAATGTACACTCTCTGTTTTTTGTTCTTCGGATGGAAGAAGTGTCTGTCTTCCATACGATTCTTTGTACCTAAAATGCAAGACAAAAGAAACTTCCACCTCTAGTGGTTAACCCTCATCAAGCAATAAAAAATAATTCCATCAACTTGCACTTAATTTCGGTATTTAGGTGGTTTATGATTCTGAATAAAATGATAAAAGAGAATAGGTGCCCAATCAGATTACCTTCAAAAAAGAATTTTTATACATGGAAGATAAATCTCAGGTTACATTACTAATTTTGCTTTAGACCATATAACCTTATATCCATATGAAACCAATTATCAATTTAATTTATCAATACCTTAATAAAATTAACAATAGAAGCCAAAATAATAGTTATACTTCTAACATTATTTACCTCTTACTCCTATCATCATAACAAGAAGGATATAAACCTTATATATGTTTAGAGTATTTTTAACCTCTTAGTCTGCTTCACTTTCTTGGTGGAAATATCTTTAAAGAGATGTG
>MU223815.1:1635241-1646170 GCA_018584345.1 Thuja plicata | reverse complement strand
AATATTTGAATTTAAACTATAGGAAATTGAATTTAATTAATTAATTAATGATAATTAATCAATTAAGGTTAATTAATTAAATAAAATTAATTATTTAATTAATTTTGGGAATTTGATTAGATGATTTAGCGATTGAATTTAGAGGAAAATAGATGATTAATTAACGATTAAAAAACCATTAATAAATAGATGAAAAATAGTGTTTTTAATGTAAAGTCGCAAGCCTATCCATTTTCGGGTGTCGATAGTATGCTTTTGGTAAAGAGTACCTTTGAGGTGTGATGAACAGTATCCCAGCACCTGACCCCTATTGGGTAAATGAACTATCAAAGAACATAGTCCAAGATCGATGTGTGAGAAATAATATGGACTCATCTGGGAATTCAATGTTCAATGGTTGATGATCTACTAGAGGTGCTTCCGCCAATTGATCTGTAATTTCTTGTCCCTTGATGACTTTTCTCTCTACATACTCAATATCAAATTCACTGAGAAGCATGACCCATTTAGCTAGTATACCTGTGAGGGTAGCTTTACTGAGAAAATATTTTAGGGGATCTATTTTAGCAATAAGGCGTGTAGTATGAGCCAGCATGTAGTGTCACAGTTTTTGTGAAGCAAATACCACTGCGAGGCAATCCTTCTCTATAACAGAATAGTTTGTTTCATATGAGACCAGAGTTCTACTAATGTAGTAGATAGCCCTTTCTTTTTTGTTCTGATCTTCCTGGGCTAATAAGACACCTAGGGATGTATCTTTGGTAGAGATGTAAAGTATAAGCGGCTTCCCATTAATAGGAGGCATCAACATTGGCAGGTTCGCAAGATATTGTTTAATTTGTGTAAACCCCTCATCACATTCCTTGTTCTATTGGTAAGTCACACCCTTGTGTAAAGTCTTGGTGAATGGTTGTGACTTGTCTGCTAGTTGTGAGATGAAGCGTCAGATGGACTGTAACCAAACCTGAAGTCCTCTCATTTTTCTGATATTCTTTGGTGGCATCATTTCCATGATAGCTTGAACTTTCTCAGGATCTACTTCGATGCCTTTTACAGAAATTATATAACCAAGAAATTTTCTAGATGTTATGTCGAATGCACATTTCTTAGGATTGAGCCTCAGACTGAGCTGTTACATGTGATCTAGTATAGGACCTAGATCCGCAAGGTGTTTCTCTCATTGCATGCTCTTAGCTAGAGTATCATCAACATAATATTCCATTGTTTTATGCATCATGTCATGGAATATAGTGGTGATGGCTCTCTGATATGTAACACAATCATTTTTGAGTCCAAAGGGCATGACATTCAAACAGAAAGTGCCCCATGCACATGTGAAAGTAGTTTTCTCTTGGTCCTCTGGCGTGATCTTTTTCTGGTTGTAGCCAGAGAAACCATCCATTAGTGAGTACATTTTATATCTTGTTGTCATATCTACAATTATATCAATATTGGGCAATGGAAATTTGTCCTTAGGACATGCCTTATTTAAGTCTCTGAAGTCTGTGCATACTCAAATAGATTTGTCATGTTTTGACACTGGAACAATGTTAGAGATCCATTCTGCATAGTTAATTGCTCTGATAAACACTACCTTAAGAAGTTTCTCCAATTCAGCTTTGACAAGTAGAGCCACATGTGGATGCATTTTCCAAAGATTTTGATTGATAGGCCTGATGCCTGGTGCAATGGACAAATGATGCATGATTAGATTAGGGTCTAATCTTGGCATGTGTAAATATTTCCATGCAAAGTTTATCTTTTTGCTCTGGAAGAATGTAATTAATTCCTCTCTTTCTACCTTAAATAAGGATTGTGCCAAATGAATGATCTGAGGTTCAACTTTTGTTCCCAAGTTGATTGGTTGAGTGGGTTTAATTAGCACAGATGATAATTCCTGGAAATGACTCAGAAGCATATCAAGTATCTCATCCTCAGGCGCCTTGGAGAGGTTTTCACCCTTGGATACGTCCTTTATTTTGACTTTTTTAGGCTCTGACATTGCCACAATGTGGTTTTCACCATCAGAGTGTCTATTTTGTCTTCTTTTGATTTTGTGACTGAGATACTTGATATCAGCCTCAGTCATGTTGACACTTTCTTTGCTAATGGAGGACATTACATGTTCAACAACGTTGAGGTAACAGGCAAGAGTGTAATCATTTTGGAACATAAGAAATTCATTAGATGGGGAGGGAGAGTTCAAATCTATAAGCTCGGGACGGCGGAGTGAAAGAAAAGTGATGGGTTCAAGTGCATTCACGGTATAATCATCAAAAGCACAGACAAGCAAGTCGAGACCTAGAGAAATCTCATCCAAAGGTGTAGTATAATTCCTTTGACTCCTAGCAACCATAGTAGATGACATGTTAACATCGATGGAATCGGACTCATTTGACCTTACACTAGACCCTTCACCTATGTAGAGAAGGTTTTCATATGTGTGTACTGTATCTATATCCCTATCATAGGTGGCATATGACAAATCATCGAACTCATACTCATGAGAGTCTATTTCATCATTGGGCGTCATATCAAGAACATGAGTGAAATCAACCCTTTGTCCCCAGTTTAGATGAGTTATGCCTAGAACCTCTGCTATGGTTAGATGAGAACCTTTTGACCGAGGTACCTCATTAGTTTTTGCAGCATCATCTGCTTCTTGTTTAGTGAGAAGTAGTTGGGATTCCTATTTAAAATACTCTTGGAAGTTTGGTGGTATGTACAAATCACCCTGATGACCTAGATTTACAGTTTGAATTTCTTTCCACTATTCATAGGTTAATGGAGCAAGTGAAGTGGTTTCATCAAAGTCGCTATCAGTCTCGACTGTACTAACATGCGATATAAAGTCATCTTGCTCAGCAAATAATGCTGCCAGATCTGGAGGAATGGGACAAGGGAAGCAATCTTCCTCAAAACTATCTTCAGACTCTTTAGTTTTAGATGTATCTTCAGGTGTTGGTTGTTGATCTACTTTAGGTACAAACTTGTTTATCCCCAGTTGAAATGTGAGTTTCTTGAAGCCTATACCTGTAGAGTCACATGTTCATTGACCAATAGCTTCAAGTGGTGCAATCAATCATTTATGATTTGCACCTAAGGGACTATTCCCTTTATAGCCAAAGCGTTGCATAGTAGTCAGACCCTTGCCATACTATTCAGGTTTTATGCCATAAGGTGTAGTAGTTTGTTCAGATGTGTCCTCCCCTTTATAGATGCAAGCTTTGATAGCCATGTTTTTAGCTTCTTCTTCTAATGGTACTGTGGCCTGTACAAAGGTACCACCATATTTTGTTTGACGAGGAATTGTAGAAGGTTTAGTGCTCTCAGAAGGTCTCCCAAAAGAATGTGGAGACAAAGGTAGAGATGTAACAGATAGCACAGGTTCAATCTTCTATCCTCCCATGTCAGTTTCCTTGAGTATCAGACCCTTTTCCATTTCCTTTAGTTTAGTCTCGAGGAACTCAATAGACTCTCTATTGGTGGGCACAAAGATATCAACAAATTTTGTGAGTGTGTTGCAATCATAGCGTGTATTAGCAGGTATAGTCACTTCATATCCTTGGAATGGGAACTTAATGCACTGATGGTATGTTGAAGGGACAGCATGCATTTTGTGGATCCATGTCCTTCCCAACATAATATTGTATGCTAAAGGAATGTCAAGCACTTGACAATAACATCCCTCTCAATGGGACCAACTCTGATTGGAAACACAACTAGCCCCTTATATTTTTGATCTACTTCATCATAGGCCTTAATAGTAATATTTTTGCAGGCATCTATGAAATGTTCGTCGTAGCCTAACTCAGTAAGGAAGCTAGTAGAGAAAATGTTGAGGCCAGCGTTGTTATCTATGAGAACATGATGAAAATGCTTTGGACCAATCATGACTTCAATGTGCAAGGGGTTGTTGTGTGGGTGACTCAAAAAATGGTCATCTTCCTCAGAGAAACACAAGTAATGGGAGGAGTTCAAGTGACCTACCATGGATTGAAACCGGTCGAGATCAAGATCTTTTGGGACATTTGCCTCAGTGAGGGCTTTGTCAAGGATCTCCCTGTGAGAACAGGAGATTTTCAGCAGTTTGAAGATGGTGATCTGAGTGTTAGTACGTTGTAATTGATCTAGAATGTTGTAATTGGTAGCATTAGATGAGGAACCTAATTTTGGATTCTTGTTGGTAGAGCCAACAAGAGCTTTGTCTATAGGTTGTGTGGGTGCCGACGTAGGAGGCTCAGGGCCTTTAAGAATGATCTTAGGACGAGATTGGGTAATGGTGTTTGCACTGACCTGAGACTATTCTTGTTCAGAGGGCTAAGGCATAGACCCTCGCAAGATGAAAAGAGTTTGGGGCTTGTGAGTATCTTCCCTTCCCTTGAGAATGACAATGTTATAGTATTCAGTATCAATAGGCTCAACCATATTAATGACATTGTCGTTATTAGTGTATGTATAGTTGACCTTGGCATTAGTATTTTTGCCTTTGGATGACTCACCTTTCCCATGAGGAGGAAATGGTTCTTTAAAAGCTTGGTGATTTGAGTTCTTGTTGTGACCTCCCACATCAATAACCTCACTATCGATGAGATCTTGGATTTTATGCCACAATTTAAGACAAGTAGCCACTTTATGACCTTTGTTTTGGTGAAAATCACAATAAGAAGATTCATTCCACCAAGAGGGTCTTGGTTGCGGATCATAAGGTCATGAATTATCTAATGGAGTGAGTAAATGGTTGTCCAAGAGAGTCTTGTAGACCGCATCAAGAGGTTCTCCTAAAGGAGTGAATTCAACCATACACTTCCATGGTGGGCGCCAGAAATGTATATGTTAAATTTGGCCTTGTTATTCAACCATACACTTCAACATAGTTCTTGTTCATCAGCCACATATAGAAGTGAATATGAGTTATTCATCCTGCATGCCTGTATGATTCGACCTGTTTCATTCTATCTAGATGGGGTTTTGAATAGCTCTCAGAACGAGAGTCTCACAACCATAGACCAATCTAAGAATGAAGGATTTTTCTCCATGGATGCAATACAATGCAAGATTAATCTAAGAATTGAAAGATGCAAGATTAATCTAAATGAATTTAAACTATGTCATGATTGAAATGCAATTAATCTAAGAAATTTATATTAATTTATTGCAAATGAGAGTTTTAACGAGAAATGAGATGATAAAATGTAGCAGCAATTCATTATTCTAACAATGCATAAAAATGACTGGGGGGTTTTGAATGACAAATGGGAGCTCTTTTATAGATTGAGAGCCTGCTCAAAATAGAAAGTTTCCTTTTTGAAATTAAACAGATAGAAAAGCCAGTTCAAATTAGCAATCTTTCTTTAAAAGAAAACAATAAATTGTTTTCCCTTTATTTTTTACTGTTTTCTTTTTATTTTAACTATTTTTTTTCTCTTTAAAGCACGGTTAATTCAAAGTTTCTATTGCTAAACTGAAGAGAAGATTTTTGAGAGTATATTTAATTAAATAAATAAATTATGACCTCATAAGTGTATTTTTCTCAATTATTTGAATAATTAAATTCAATTATTGAAATGAGGATATTTATTTAATAATTAAATATTATTTAATTCATTTTTATATGTTTTAGCTAAAAGGGGTGAATTCAATTTAATTAAAGTGCTAGGACTTTATTAATTAAATTAATTCAATCACAGGGTTTGTTTAGCCAATTGATTGATATTTAGAAATTAAATATAATGTATGATTAATGCAGGTTTAGGATTTTCTGCATTTGACACTCAGGTTGAGTAGAGTCAGTCAGAACTCAGAATTTCCTAGTACAATAGGACTTTGGTGATTCAGAAGAATAACAAATGCAACAAAATTGGTTAGGGTTGCAAGATGCCAATTTTGGGGTATTACAAAAGTTTTAGATAACCACCGGAGCCAAGCTTGCATTGGCCAATCTTTTCTATTCTGGCCTTTGTATCCTTTGATTTGTCCTACAGTCTATGAAAAGTTTGAAATATATTAGATCATATAAATATAAAGATCACTAATTAGTGCATAATTAGGTTATGCTTAATACTATTGCATACCTTCTATTGTCATTTACTGGTGTAATTACTCTTTGTCTTTGCGCTTTCTTCTTTGCATCCAAAATGAATTCCTTCCACTGCATCTCTGGAATCATAGGAGGACGCTCGTACTTTGGGTTGTTCACT
Organism: Thuja plicata; assembly: GCA_018584345.1. Lineage (NCBI taxonomy): Eukaryota > Viridiplantae > Streptophyta > Pinopsida > Cupressales > Cupressaceae > Thuja > Thuja plicata. The sequence goes on along the minus strand of MU223815.1, from coordinate 1,639,970 downwards.
AGATTCCTTCTATATGCGTCCCTCACAGTTTTTAGATGTTTGCAAGCTCTCTAAAGAAATTTTTCGCTGTCAAAAATGTTACTTCCAAAGAGCTCCTCTAAAGATTTTATGAGCTGATCTTTTAATTTTTTATCTTGAAAATTCCACCTTTTAAGAAAAAACAAAATTGTTAGCTAAAAAAATTAATTGAAGTTGCATACCTTGAATATAGTACAATAAATAGATGAAAGGAAAAATATTCTAGAAATTATATGAAATCAAAAAAGTTGGATAGGGTTAGTTAACATATGATGTTCCACCTTGTACGTATGGTGGGCCTGAATAGCGACAATGTCATCTCATGAAGCTTTTCATAAAAACATCATTCCCTGCAAACACATCATGGGATCATCAATCTAAAATGAGTTATGAATAAGTAAATTAAAATTAGAATATAAATAATAATAATTTTAAAGTACCTAGAATTTTAGGTAATTTTAAGGGAATCATATCCTCATTAGTCAACAACAATGACGTCTGCAATTTTCCCATACTAGCAACACAGGTAGATCTAGGAGACGACATTGAATTATCACTAGTACTGATCTCTATATCCTGAGGAGGTGTATCTTGTACTGCACAAAATTATTCCACTATGAAATGCATCCAAGATTAAATTACAAATCAAACCATAACTAACACATAATCGAATATAGGAAAACAAGGACCTACCAGGTATAGACCATGCAAACGTGGATGTTTGCTTGCTCCTTGTTGCTAACATTGTAGACAAAAATGATGTGCTCATAGGAGGCATTTGGAGTACATCATGACCTAAATGTACATTTTGAAGTGAGGATTCAAGATATATATGTGAGTTTGAATAAAAAAAACTAGTAAATCCAATGAAAAATGTATATTTCTAATCAGTAAGACCAATGAAGTTTGTAACCTATTAACTTAAGGATTATTTTACCTACAGGAGTTGTAATAGTACCGGCCTCACTACGATGTCCATGAGGATTTTATTGAGCACACAAAAAATCCTGTAAGAACACATACATATTTTAGTTCATGACATAAAAGAGTATAAAATACAAAACTTTATTGAACTTTTGTTATAACTAAAGATTTATTACTACTTACTTCCAATTTATGTGCTTTTCACATCAATACATCTTTCCTCGTCATTGTCTCCTCACTTGGATCTGGATTGAGAAAAATGCCAAGAATTTCTAAAATGATTCTTTGTAATTTCTTCTTAATTGTATTCACGGGGTTAGGGATGTCTGGGATGGCGTCATCCATTGTTAGTAATAACTGAGGGGGGGTGAATCAATGGCCTCAAAAATATTCCAATAATCAACCCTTAAAACTTAGTACTACAATATTATACCTCTAGTTATCTTCAGTCCTATAAGTTGAATGCCTCCAAATACTTTTATCAAATTACTACTGCTCAGAATGCTTTGTAAAACCTTCTACTATATGTTTAACGAATAGCAGTCTGTTAATTTACCAAAAGACAGTAAATTATCTAGAGTATACCGTTCAATCCTGTTAAGTTATTTGTAATGAAAAACACTAAAGTAATGACTCATAAACACATTGACACATGGATTTTTAACGTGGAAACCCTGTTAAGGGAAAAACCACTTGGAACCTGTAACCCAAAATTTTTACTCTTCTAAAGTGAGCTCGATGAAGAGACAACCCTGTTAAAGGTTAAAAATACATTATTAGGTGTGACCTTGTTAGAGGATTTAAAAGTTTAGTCTGTCACTTGATATTGGGCATCTCTATGCTACCATCTTTGGTCAAACACTCACTTGGCTTGTCAATTGGTATCTGGCATCTCATGCTATCTTCATGATCAAAATTTTTGATACTCCTTAGGATGTATCTCAATATAGAAAGGATCTTTAAATCTCGCTCGATTAAGAGACTTTCTGAATCAATGATTAAACTGAAACAGTATGATCTGTTCACATATACAACTTATACTTGTAAATTTTTAGATCTATTGTAATCTCATAAAACTATTCTGATCAATATAACTCTGTTTATACCTTTTCTCCACTTTGATTCTGCTTGGTGATGCTGTGCTTTGTTTCTCAGTGTCCGCAGAAAACTTTAGCTCTTTCCTCTGCTTGTTGATTAGCACTATATGAAGTTGCTCTTCATCAGTTTCTCTTCAACATCCTCTTTTTCATTCATTCCCCACACTTATTCATAATGAATTGAGTTGTCTCTTTATAGACATGATATCACCGTTGTTAGGTGCTTGATCTTCTTGATCTTGGCGTAATCCACAAATCTTGCCAATTAGATTTAAAGAAAAACTCTTGTTTTATCTCGCTGAGATCTTCTTGCCAACTAGAAAAAATAGCTTTAAATCAATTACTTATCTTTGGCTTATCTTGTCGATGAAAAAAATGATAACTACCAGTTAACTCTATATTTGGCTCTGCCAGCTAGATATTTTGTCATTTCTGAACTCAAGTTAATATCAGTGTTTAACTCTTCGATAGCGTCAGTCAACACTCTAGTTATCCTCAGGATTCTCCTTATATTTACACTATGTTTCTATATGTCGGGTATGCTTGTGATTCTTCTTTTTAGTAATGCTCGTTGGTGTTCTTTCTTTCGCATCATTGTGACTTGACTGTCGGTGATCTCTATCCATCGGGTTTCACTGACCATCTGTGTTTGTAGTCACATTGTGAATACTTGTCTTTTATGCATTACAGAAAGCATAATCTTTTTTCTCTTTGAATCTTTGAAGTCTTTGACACTTTTATTATAACCGATTAGATTATATCATGTTGACATCAATGACAATACAATCCATTAACTGATTTAATGTCTTGCATTATCCTTTTGCATTTCGGTGATCAACTTAACATCTTCAAATATTCAATAAGTTACATGTCATCAATCTCTCCCTTTGGCATTGATGGAAACATACTACATTATCATACTATACTATCACTAACAAAATATGAAATATATAGTTTCATCAAGCTTTCCTAATGTAACTATTAAAATTTTTTGGCTCTCAGTAAGCTCAAAAATAGCTTAGATTTATTTCATGCAGAGCAATTGTCTTCAATCTTCAATCCCTTTAATGGATAGATGTATCATCTGATATCTTTGTTCTGATATGTGCTCTTCCTTGACTGTTCCTCTTCTTGATAATCTCTTTTTCCTTTGACAACATTCTTTCTCTTTGTCTGAACTCTCTCCCTTTGTTACTTCTCTTATGGATGGATTTTTCATATGTAATCAATTTCTCTCCCTTAGAATATTGATTAACTCTTCCTTTCTAATTCTCAAGAACTTCTCTTCATGGATAATGATATAATCTCTTCCTTTATCATATCTCTCCTTTATGTGATATGGAGATCATCTCTCCCATTGTATGATAAGGCAAATCTCTCCCTGATGATAATTCTCTCTTATGATAATGAGAACATCTCTCCCTTTGACAACAATGCCAAACAAACATACTTCTCCTTTTTTTATCATCTATATCATGTTCCATTCCTTTGCATAATATATTCCTTGAATTTCCCTATCCATCAGCAATACAAAATTCTAATTTTCAGTGCAAATATGTACCTTTCAATGTACAGATGTATCTGTTTCTATCCATCTTAGTGTTTGCATCAACATGACTGATCTTCAGATTTGGTATAGGCTGATGCAACCTCTTAGTCAGATTACTGACCGATAGACAAGGGCTGAACCCCTAGTCTCTATCTCAGGTACTCAAAAGTATCTTTCAATAATGGCTTGGCAAAAATGTCAGCTAACTATTCCTTTGATTTAACATATTCCAGTGTCACTTCCTCTGCTTGCACTTGTTCTCTTAGATAGTGATACTTGATATCAATATGCTTAGTCTTATCATGCATGACTGGAATTTTACAAATTTGTATTGCACTGGTATTATCACAATAGATAATTACTAGTTCAAGGATCTTCATATGCATACCTTCCAGCAATTCTTTGATCCATGCAATATTAGAGAAATTTGCAGCAGCAACCACATACTCTGCTTCTACAGTTGACTGAGAGATGCATCCTTGCTTCTTACTTATCCATGTGACAATTCTGTCACCCATAAAGAATGCTCCTCCAGTTGTGCTCTTTCGGTCATTAATGTTTCCAGCCCAATCAACATCTTTATAGACTTGTAGCTCAAATTTTTCTTCTCTTTTGTACCATAATCTATAGTCCTTGGTGTTCTTTAGATATCTCAATATTCTTTTGATAGCAATCATTTGTGATTCTTTGGATTAGCAGATAATCTTGCAACTATCCCCACTGCATGTGCTATATCTGGTCTGGTGTGAACAACATACATCAATGTTCCAATCATGGATCTATATAAGGTTTGGTTGAACTCATTTGTCTTGTCTTTTTTTGTTAGCTTGCATCCAATAGCCATAGTTTTTCCAACTGGTTTGGAATCTTTCATCTTGAATATCTTTAGCACTTCCTTGATGTATTTGGACTGAGTGATATAAATGTCAGTATTTTGTTAAAGAACCTATAGACCAAGAAATCATTTGATCTCTCCAAACATAGACATTTCAAATTCCTTTCTCATTTCATTATCAAAGGATTTGCATAACAATTCATTTCCCCCAAAAATGATATCATCAACAAAAATTTCAGCAATCAGAATATTACCATCGGTATCTTCTTTTAAGTACAGATTGTTATTTTCACTTGTTCTAACAAA